>OX940974.1:152859787-152960730 GCA_954871275.1 Leptopterna dolabrata
GGTTTAACGTCCGTGACACTGCTCGGGAGAAGTTGTACTTTATTTTTCAGGAGTTGTCCGGCCGTTATGACCATCGTGAGTGGCAGATCATCGAGCAGCATGCGGTTGATGTTGCCTGGCAGAAGGGATCGAAGAAGAAGGTGCAGCTTCAGCAGAAGCTCAGCCAGCTTCGGAAGTCCCAGAAGCCAAGACCTCCGATGCCATCTGCTACACCATCTCCGTGCCCTACCTTCTTCAAGAAAGTGGAGAACCTGTCTGGTACATCCTTTTTACCAGCAGAAGTATCCCTTCTGGAGAAAGGGCTGAAGCACAACCCCACCTCATCCTATGGCCTTGCTTCATCACGGGACCTAGCATTCACCATAGAAGCTACTGAAGGTCCACTTGTGGTGAAAACATTGTGCGCTGAAGAGCTGAAGAAGGCGACGACGACACCCCCTGGACAAGAAGAACGACTGGCAGCAGCACTGAGGAAGAAGTTTGTGGACAAGAAGCTTGTAGCCCTTAAGGCGGATAAAGGTAATACTACAGTCATTATGACAAAAACTGATTATGTTGCCAAAACTGTTAATTTTTTGAATGAAAATAATTGTAAACCACTGCCATCAGACCCAACTGATAAATTTCAAAAAATTGTTAGGAAAGTAGTTAGTAAGTCTGAAAATATCCTTAAAAATATGTACAAACCAGGCTTTATAGAAATGAATCCGCATGCACCTAGGTTGTCTTGTCTGCCAAAAATTCATAAGGTAGGAGCACCAATGAGACCAGTTGTATCATACATTGGTGCTCCTGCTTATAAGTTGGCTAAAAAGTTGAATAGTTTGTTTAGAAGCAAAATTAAATTTCGACCACAACATACTGTTCTAAATTCTTACGATTTGGTTAGCAAAATTAAGGATATTCAAGTGCCTCCAAATGCTAAACTTGCTTCTTTTGACGTGGTCAGCCTCTTTACCAACATTAATGTTGATAGATGTAAAGATGTTGTTAATGGGTTGATTCACGATTCTAATTTAAATTTGTTTGAAAAAGATGAATTGTGTACTTTAATGTCTGTCTGTATGGATCAGAATTATTTTTTGTTCGATGGGAAATACTATACTCAACCAGGGGTTGCAATGGGATCTCCATTGTCTCCATTGCTTGCAGATATTTACATGGATTTTCTTGAAAAACAAATTTTCCGAAAATGTAAATCAGATAGCCTCCTTTATTGGTATAGATATGTAGACGATATCATCATTCTTTGGAAAGGGACTGAAAGACAACTTGGTTCATATCATACACAAATTAATAACGTAGATCCATTCATTAACTTTACCTTAGAATTCGGATCTAATCACCTAAATTTTCTTGATCTTTCCATTTCGTTGAATAATGGAAAACATGAGTTTTCCATATATAGGAAAGATACTTACAGCGATATTACCATTCATAGTACTTCAAATCATCCAGTAGTCCACAAACATGCTGCTTTCCATAGTATGATTAACAGAGCTTTATCTATACCAATGAGTGAACAGAATTTAGCTAAAGAAAAGTTAACTATTAAAAGTATAGCGGCGAGTAATGGCTATGGGGGAGATCTCATTGATACAATATGGAATAGGGTTCTTAGAAAAAAGAGTAGGGAAGGAGTTTCAAACCTAGTTAGGGAAGCTACGACTGAGGAAAAAATTTGGATCAGTATACCGTATTACGGGAAAATTTCGGATAAAATTGGTAAAATATTAACTTCTAGAGGGTTCAAAGTAGGATATAAAACTAAACATAATCTCAAATCTTCATTAAGTTCAGTTAAAGATAAAATTAATGTTCAAGATAAAAGTGGTGTTTATAAATTAAAGTGTTCTTGTGGGCTTGACTATTGTGGTCAAACTGGTAGGAAGTTTAGAGAAAGAATAAAGGAACATGAAAAAGATTTCAGGGATAATAAGGGAGATTCGGCCTTTGCACGTCACTTGAATGAATCCAGTCATAGCTTCAATTTTGATCTTGCAGACAGACAGTTCATTGAATATCTTCATTTTTGCCCAAAAGGGAGCATGTTGGATGTACTTGAAAAATTCGAAATTATTAAGAGTGATAAGTTGGGTAAATCTTTGAATGATGTAGTTCCTTTAAGTTTTTCTCCATTATTGCATTCATTTCTGTAACAGCTTGGTTCCACCCCTCTTCCCCACAAACTCATCACCTCCCTATCACCTCATGTTCCTTTCACTTTTTGGCATTCTCTTCCTGGGCCAATCAGAATCGACCCCCTTCCTTTGTTCCCTTCACCATTCTTCTTCACAACCAATCAGATTCGACCACCCTCCCTCTGTTCCCTTCACCATTCTTTTTCACAACCAATCCCAATCGACCACATTTCACTTTGTGACTATATAAGGTCTCCTCTCCAACATGCCTTCAGTTATTGTGTGTTACTGACGATGGTTTGATCACCGAAACCGGTATAACAGTGTTTTTCGTGTATTAGTGGAAATAGACTATTTTTCAATAACTCCGTTTTTCTTTGAAATGGGTTTCCACGATATCGCGAGTGATTTAGTTCGTTCACACCCATTTTCTTCCCATGACACCCTGGGTGTATTCAGATCGGGCTGCCACGCTTCGGAGCAAAACTAGGACCCAAAAATGTTCCCAAATGGGGACCCAAACTGTGTGCGGAAGAACGGCGATTTCAGACCAAAATTTAACTTGAGTTTGAGGCTGAAACTTCGTTAGAACCTCAATTTTCCACTCTTTGGTAAGAGAATTTCCCCATCAAAATTTTTGGTTTATTATTCTGTGAATAATACACCAATGTATTCGCTCAGCCAAAAATTTTTTATACCCCCCCCCCCCCCCCCCCCCCACCCTCAAACTTTTTTTTCTTTTCCGTTTCAAGGTGCGTAGATTCCAAAAACGCTGCAAAGTCCTTGTCACATGGCTTTATTATTCTATTGGAGTTCTAGAGATTTTTGTTGGCTGTTAAATGTATTGTTTCTTTCATGTGGAATGATTGAAATAGCTATTTCTGATGATTTCCACCAATTTTGGCCCCCAAAACATGAAATAGGTACGCTTTTTTTTTTTAAGATCATCTTTGATCATTGGTAGTGGCTTTTAATGGTCTTGATTCACCTGTTTACACTTTTTCCAATGTTATTGTACACATTGATGGTGATTTCAGACAGTTTTCCAGGTTTTTGACTCATAAAAAACCAATTTTGGGAGCTGAACCTTTGGTAAAACCTCAATTTCCCCGTCTTTTGTCAAAATCGACTTCATATTCGGTCTTCTCGTCCTCAAAAACATGGAAAAAGATACCTCAAAAGCTCATGTTACTAACATGTTGTTAAAACGCAAAAAGTACCTATTTTTATTCACATTTTCACTCACAACACCCCTGGGTATATTCCGATCGGGCTGAAAAGTTTCGGGACACAACTAGGGCCCAAATGGAGCATGTGTGCGAAAGAACGACTTTTTTAGACCGAAAATGAAGCCTGTACACGTGATACGGCGGACGGCGGACGGACATTGCATTTTTGGAATCTACGCGAAAAAATTTTGAGGGGGTGTTATAAAAATTTTTTGCTGAGCGAATACATGGGTGTATTATTCACAGAATAATAAACCAAAATGCAATGTCCGTCCGCCGTCCGCCGTACGCCGTATCACGTCTACAGGCTTCATTTTCGGTCTAAAAAAATCGTTCTTTCGCACACATGCTCCATTTGGGCCCTAGTTGTGTCCCGAAACTTTTCAGCCCGATCGGAATATACCCAGGGATGTTATCAGTGAAAATGTGTGTAAAAATAGGTACGTTTTGCGTTTTAGCTACATGTTAGTAAAATGAGCTTTTGAGGTATCGTTTTCCATGTTTTTGGGGACGAGAATACCGAATATGAAGTCGATTTTGACCAAAGACGCGGAAATTGAGGTTTTACCAAAGGTTCAGCTCCCAAAATTGGTTTTTTTGAGTCAAAAACGTGGAAAACTGTCTGAAATCACCATCAATGTGTATACTAACATTAGAAAAAGTGTAAACAGCTGAATCAAGACCATTAAATCGCACTACCAATGATCAAAGATGATCTGGGGAAAAAAAGCGTACCTATTTCATGTTTTGGGGGCCAAAATTGGTGGAAATCATCAGAAATAGCTATTTCAATCATTCCACATGAAAGAAACAATAAATTTAACAGCCAACAAGAATCTCTAGAACTCCAATAGAATAATAAACCCATGTGACAAGGACTTTGCAGCGTTTTTCTTTTCCGTTTCAAGGTTTGTAGATTCCGAAAATGTAATGTCCGTCCGCCGTCCGCAGTACGCCGTATCACGTGTACAGGCTTCATTTTCTGTCTAAAAAAATCGCTCTTTCGCACACATGCTCCATTTGGGCCCTAGTTGTGTCCCGAAACTTTTCAGCCCGATCGGAATATACCCAGGGATGTTATGAGTGAAAATGTGTATAAAAATAGTTACTTTTTGTGTTTTAGTAACATGTTAGTAAAATGAACTTTTGAGGTATCGTTTTTCATGTTTTTGGGGACGAGAAGACCGAATATTAAGTCGATTTTGACCAAAGAGTGGAAAATTGAGGTTCTACCACATGTTCAGCTCCCAAAATTGATTTTTTATGAGTCAAAAACCTGCGAAATCGTCTGAAATCACCATCAATTTGTAGAATAACACTAGAAAAAGTGTCAACACGTGGATCAAGACATTAAATGGTACAATCAATGATCAAAGGTAATTTGAAAAAGAAAAAAAAGGAGCGTAGAACCTGATTTAAGTTTTGGGGGCCAAAATTTGTGGAAACCAGAAAAAGCTATTTCAATTATTTTCCATGAAGAAACAATAAATAAACAGCCAGCATTTCTGTAGACCAATAAAATAATAGGATAATAAACCCATGTGACAAGGACTTTGCAGCGTTTTGAATTTCGTTCTCAGAGTCGGCGGTGCTGCGTGAGTTTTTCGATGACGAAAAATAATGTAAATTCGACCGGGTCTCACATAAATAGAAACCAGTCTACGGTGGAGAACCAGGCGAACTGGCTATACCAGCCGTCGGACCACGCGTTCAAAACAATTAGTTATTGCTAATTTTATTATATTGTCAGATGACGTTCAACTGGCTGAGGAAAGTTTTCAGCCACGCTGTGGGTGATTCATACATCACTACTTTTGTGCACGTTATGCACTGTAGAAACTAAGGAACCACTATTTTCATTTCATTGCTTTGTATTTCACGGGAAAAAGCTTTTTCAAGCAAGAGAAGTTGAAATTGAGAGTTTACTACGAATGTGTACGTACGAATAAATCCTTCGTAGTGATGAGAATGTTTCCATCAGTCAATAAGTGAGTTTTTCACCTGCAAACAGAAAAAGAGATCAGGCTAATTATAGCATTCTTATAATTTATAGAAAGGCTAATTATAGACTCCTGATTCAGCACAGCTGTTTATATAGATATCGAGTGGTTTTTGAAGTATTGCTACAATATTCATCAAGATCTTAAGAGTTGAAAAGGAAAAAAAGAAGCTGAAGAAGGATTTCAGCAAAATAGGCATTGGGGTGTTGGCAATCAAGTTTCTTGGGGCGCTGAATCGACTGCAACAGTTCCCAGTCCGATTAGACGCACTCAGCGTACCAAATTTACGAAAATGTGTTCCGAAATCCAAAAATTAATTGCACATTTTTTATGCAGGCCCCATGTTTTTTTCGAAGCTTTATTGACTGCGAGTATTTCCAGCACGTTCGGACTACATCGAGTGATCAAAATCACAATTTTTTTGTTTCAAAACACTCACAAATGATTTTTACCCCATTTTTCTGCATGACGTGCCACTCTGGTCTCAATGAGTGCCCCAGTCAGGCCGCAATGAGTGCTCTGCCAGATGATCATTAATTTAAGTTCCCAATTTACCAAACGGTTCCTTTGAAAATTCGTTCCTTAAGACATGCTGCATGACTGGATTTTTACCAGTAAATTCTTATGTTATGTTTAGTTGTTATGTTACATATTGAAGGTCTTCATTTTTCTAGACAATAGTAACGGAGTAACTGAAAATTTGTCTACTTCCAGTGATAGGTACACGAAAAATACACTGTTACACCTACCGGTTTCGGTGATCAAACTGCATCGTCAGTGTGATCACTACGGATCGGAATGTTGCATATTTTCATATGTATTTTTTTGGTGGTATATCTTCTTATTTTAATGTTTCAAAACGTTTCTCACCTTTTTGAGCTCAAAATTTCAAATTTAAATTTGCATATTTTGCATATATTGACCATTTTTTGGGAAATTTGCATATATCAAGAAAATTAGCATAAATATATGAGCATATCTCACAAAAATTTCTACGTATTACTTTTGGTTTATTATTCTGTGAATAATACACCTATGTATTCGCCCAGCAAAAAATTTTTGTAACACCCCCTCAAAATTTTTTCTTTTCCGTTTCAAGGTGTGTAGATCCCAAAAATGCAATGTCCGTACGCCGTCCGCCGTCCGCCGTATCACGTGTACAGGCTTCATTTTCGGTCTAAAAAATTCGCTCTTTCGCACACATGCTCCATTTGGGCCCTAGTTGTGTCCCGAAACTTTTCAGCCCGATCGGAATATACCTACCCAGGGGTGTTATGAGTGAAAATGTGTATAAAAATAGGTACTTTTTGTGTTTTAGTAACATGTTAGTAAAATGAACTTTTGAGGTATCGTTTTTCATGTTTTTGGGGACGAGAAGACCGAATATTAAGTCGATTTTGACCAAAGAGTGGAAAATTGAGGTTCTACCACATGTTCAGCTCCCAAAATTGATTTTTTATGAGTCAAAAACCTGGGAAATCGTCTGAAATCACCATCAATTTGTAGAATAACACTAGAAAAACGCTGCAAAGTCCTTGTCACATGGGTTTATTATTCTATTGGACATACCTAAAGAAACGTTGGCTGTTTATTTATTGTTTCTTTCATATAAAATAATTTAAATAGCTATTTCTGGTGGTTTCCACCAATTTTGGCCCCCAAAACACGAATTAGGTACGCTCCTTTTTTTTTCAAATTATCTTTGATCATTGATAGTACCATTTAATCGTCTTGATCCACCTCTTGATACTTTTTCTAGTGTTATTATACAAATTGATGGTGATTTCAGACGATTTTCCAGGTTTTTTACTTATAAAAAATCAATTTTGGGAGCTGAACATCTGGTACAACCTCAATTTTCCACTCTTTGGTCAAAATCGACTTCATATTCGGTCTTGTCGTCCCCAAAAACATGAAAAACGATACCTCAAAAGCTCATTTTACCAACATGTTGCTAAAACGCAAAAAGTACCTATTTCTACACACATTTTCACTGATAACACCCCTGGGTATATTCCGATCGGGCTGAAAACTTTCGGGACACAAATAGGGCCCAAATGGAGCATGTGTGCGAAAGAGCGAATTTTTTAGACCAAAAATGAAGGCTGTACACGTGATACGGCGGACGGCGTACGGCGGACGGCGTACGGCGGACGGACATTGCATTTTTTGAATCTACGCACCTAGAAACGGAAAAGAAATAATTTTGAGGGGGTGTTATAAAAATTTTCTGCTGAGCGAATACATAGGTGTATTATTCACAGAATAATAAACCAAAAGTGTCAACAGATGGATCAAGACGATTAAATGGTACTATCAATGATCAAAGATAATTTGAAAAAAAAAACGCTGCAAAGTCCTTGTCACATGGGTTTATTATTCTATTGGAGTTCTAGAGATTTTTGTTGGCTGTTAAATGTATTGTTTCTTTCATTCACAATAATTGAAATAGCTATTTTTGATGATTTCCACCAATTTTGGCCCCCAAAACATGAAATAGGTACGCTTTTTTTTTTTAAGATCATCTTTGATCATTGGTAGTGGCTTTTAATGGTCTTGATTCACCTGTTTACACTTTTTCCAATGTTATTGTACACATTGATGGTGATTTCAGACAGTTTTCCAGATTTTTGACTCATAAAAAACCAATTTTGGGAGCTGAACCTTTGGTAAAACCTCAATTTCCGCGTCTTTGGTCAAAATCGACTTCATATTCGGTCTTCTCGTCCCCAAAAACATGGAAAAAGATACCTCAAAAGCTCATGTTACTAACATGTTGTTAAAACGCAAAAAGTACCTATTTTTATTCACATTTTCACTCATAACACCCCTGGGTATATTCCGATCGGCTGAAAAGTTTCGGGACACAACTAGGGCCCAAATGGAGCATGTGTGCGAAAGAACAACTTTTTTAGACCGAAAATGAAGCCTGTACACGTGATACGGCGTACGGCGGACGGACATTGCATTTTTTGAATCTACGCACCTTGAAAGGGAAAAGAAAAAAGTTTGAGGGGGTGTTATAAAAATTTTTTGCTGAGGGAATACATAGGTGTATTATTCACAGAATAATAAACCAAAAGGAGCGTAGAACCTGATTTAAGTTTTGGGGGCCAAAATTTGTGGAAACCAGAAAAAGCTAATTCAATTATTTTCCATGAAGAAACAATAAATAAACAGCCAGCATTTCTGTAGACCAATAAAATAATAGAATAATAAACCCATGTGACAAGGACTTTGCAGCGTTTTTTTTTTTTTTTTTTGCGTAAACTCTTTGAGAGATAGAAACAGGTTGTTGACCTGTGTTTGCCTTGGTTGAACTTAGGCGTTGTTCAGGTGGAATTCAGGTAACAGGGTAACGGGTAACGGGACAGGGTTGTCTAATTTGTCCAAGGGTTGAAGTGAAAGGCCAGCTGGGTAGATTGGCCAACAGATGCTCAAGCCTAAATCGGATTATAGCCCATCATAGCCCTTCGCCTTTACATCCGTATACTTGTTTATACATAGATACCTACACGACTGGCTTCCTATCATTTCGTCCCCTCCAAGCAAGGTTTTGGTTAATATAAAAATGCGTGCTACTTAAACGGAGGTCACATTAGGTACTTCTTGAGTTACCGCGAGTGATACACAGTGTTCTTTTTGTATTTACGAATTTTCATCTACCATGCCGTCTCAGAAGGACCTCTGGAGATGGATCAAGAACGATTCTGCTTTCAAATTGGAAGGAATTGGAAATTGGATCCTGCTTTGCTTGCTCTGTGAAAAAAAGGTATATTAACCAAATCACTTTTGAAAGGGAAAAATTTTGAAATTTCCTGTGTCCATAATTTTGAATTTGGAAATTCGTAGTTTTTGACAAGTTTGAATTAAAGATCACGATTTAAAACAAGAAAATTAATCTGATTTGTTCGATTTAAATCTAAATTAATTTTTTATGATGAGAAAAAATCTAAATTATTTCATGCTCTCATGTATCGTGGATAAAATAAAATGCATTTAAATCAAACAAACATTTTTTGTTGACGAATACGTAATACGAAATTCAAACCCGGAAAGGTGGTTTCAATAAATAATCCTCCTTTTAGGTATCATGCCCAAAAAAGTTCTTGTTGGATCAACAAAAAAGAACGAAGGAACACCGGGATAAGGTCGCTGCAGCCCGTGATGGAAAATTGCATAAGCAGCAGTCACTCTATCACTGCAGGATTCAAGAAGCAAAAATCTGGAGATGCTGAACGCAAGCAGTTCAATGAGGACCCTTTGTAAAACCTTATTGAAGGCCAATATTCCAGTGAACAAGGTGGAGAACGAACATTTTCGCTCATTCCTTGAAAAGTACACTGACCAGAAGGTCCCATCTTCATCTTCATTGAGAAAATCCTACGTCACTCCAACATACAATTCGGTAAGCTACTCGTTAGCATATTTTTTTAAATATATTTCCGTTAATTTTTTGCGAATTTTTGAAAGTAGCTTTTCGTTTTCGAATTTATGACGTCTGTATGATCTTATTTCAGGTAATTGAACAAATTAGGGAGGATACAAGGCGAATCACCAATATGGATTTCAGCAGACGAACCCACAGATGCTTGCGGGCGTTACATGGTTCACGTTCTGGTAGAGAAGTTGACGAAAGACTAACCTGACAAGCCTCATCTCATCATGTGCAAAGAATTGAAGAGTGTAAAACATGACACGATTGCTCGAGCCATCAATGATGCTTTAGGTGAGTTTCAACAATACCGCAGAACACTCTAATTTTTTTTGGAAATTGGAATTTTCCTAATACACTAGCCGCCCTGTGCCTAGCAATTTTTTTCTTTGGCATGTGCAGGAATTCTGTGGCCTTCTGGGAACTTCGCGAAAGACCGAATTTTGGCATTTGTAAGTGATGCAGCGACGTATATGGTGAAAGCAGCTCAGGGCCTTCAACTGTTTTACCCAAAGATGATGCACGTAACATGTCTGGCCCATGTAATACACCGTGTTGCTGAAAAGCTCCGAGAACTCATGCCTGAAGTCAACAAACTGGTATCCTCTGCTAAGAAGATTTTTGTGAAGGCACCAAGCCGAGTATTGGCGTTCAAGGAAGCCTATCCCAGTTGCGCTCTTCTGCCAGAACCAATTCTCACACGATGGGGCACCTGGATCGAGGCATGCATATACTACGCTGACAACCACCAAAAGCTGAAGGAGGTAAGGAGCGTCATATTGGGTTGAACTTTCAATTGCTATTTCACGTTTAAGGTCAAGAAGTCGTGGTCTTAATTTTGGTTTTCTGGTTGCAGGTTGTGAGCAAATTTGACCCGTCTTCCAATCAGGCTATTCAGAAAACACTGGACGCCTTAAAAAGTAACACTGTTTGCCAACATCTGGCCTTTATAAAGCTAGATTTTGAGTCTCTGCCCAAGCTGATAAACCGTCTCGAAACGCAAGGGATGAAGCTATGTGAAGCTGTAAATGAAGTCGTCGGCTTCATGAATAACGCCTCAAGCTGGCCAGGGGAAATCGGAAAAGCAGTAAGAATGAAGCTGGAAAATGCTGAATGCAGAGACGTCTACACTTCAACATGAGTACTCTCCCGGTGAAACTGCCGCACTGAATTTTTTACCAATCGTTTCGTGTGACGTTGAACGTTCATTTTCTATGTTCAAATCCCTACTATCCGACAATAGGCGTAGGTTGACCACTGAAAGTCTTGAGCAGCACATAATTGTAAAGTTTAATTGATGTTTAATATAAGGTATAGTCACTTGGTTTGGTTGTGTTGATTTTATCCGTTTACCCAACATTTTAAGCCCCCTTTCTAATAAATTTTCAACTTTGAATGGGGGTTTGCATATTTCAGGCAAATTCGGGCCTGTTTTGCATATATCGGCACTTCTCGATGGCCATCTTGTGGGCCATTTTATTCGCATATGATTCCGATCCCTAGTGATCACCGAACCCGGTATAACATTGTATTTTTCTTGTATAAGTGGAGATAGGCAACCTTTCAATTTTGAAATGGCTTTTCACGCTTCATCGCGAGTGGTTTAATTCGTTTCCAGATATCCGGAACGATGATCGAAATTATGAAAAGTACCTAGTGGGAGTCGCTTTCAGAGGCGTAGCATCGGCGCGCGGCGGGAAGCCTCATTGTTAACAATTAGTCACCGAGAAGTTGAAGCTACTTTAATTTTCGAAAGGAGAAAAGAGTGAAAGGAAGAAAAAAATAAGTTTTTTTTCCACCTATTGTCGAATGAACGAATCAAGCGGGACAACAAAAGGTTATGAAACCCTTGTTAGGGTTTTTACTCTGTGATTCGAATGCGGCGGGAGGCGACGGGAGTTGGTCCTCAGAGGTTGGGGGCAAATATTGTGACAGAGTCGCTGTCATTTTATGGCGATAGACGATCTAGAAAACCAATCTTGGAACCCAACGTCCCACAGGGTCGTGCAGCAGTTGTTCTGATAGCAGTTGAATCTGGGGAGAACTGAAATGGCGTCTCAAACGGTCCCGAACTCCTCGGCTGTAGGCTGAACGTGATTGTATCGAGCTGCAGTTTTACGGGAAACGCGGGAAATGGTGCCCACATATTACAGCGTGAAGATGGCTATTAAACGCAATATTGAAAATCGGTAAGTCGCAGTAATAGTAGCTGTAATAAATAGTGAGTATGCAAACGGGGTCACGCACAATGGATCGAGTACTTGCAGCTCAAACATGCCGAGGAATTTAAAAAAAAAATAACTTTATTGCCACAATGGCTACACAGTTGCGCTTTTAAGTACATTTTATTTTTATAGTAGGCTAGAGCCTAATTTACATGGTACATGCATAATGGTACAAGTACAACCCAGTGTATGTCCAAATCCAGTATATCGTTTTCAACAGCAAAATCGGAAGTAGCTCCGCTTCAGAAATCAACGCAGATTCAAGCTATGTGCCGCAGTTCTTGCTTCGAAGTTGTTGGATAATGCTACACAGCTGCTGAGTGATCACTGTGATATTTCCTACGTTATAATTTGGTGGGATTCGACTGCCGCATTGCATTGGATCAAATCGTCGGCTCACACATAGAAGATTTTTGTGACAAATAGAGTCGGCCAAATAGATGCCAGGATCTCACCAGATCAATACCGTTATGTGCCGTGTGATGTGCGTAATGACATGGGTTCGCCGGGCCACTTCCACTAAGCTTCCTGATTGGTCCTGGATGATCAAAGTTACCTGCTGAACAATGGCCCTAACTGTGGACCCTCCACCACCCAGTCAGTACATAGTCGCTTGGACTTTCCATGACCGCACAGATTTCTTTGAATGCTCCTGCTCCTGCAGTTCCTGCTGTTCATTTTCCAGGTGTTGCTCTGAGTGTGCCAGTGTTCATCTCAGTTTACTTCATAGATTGTCCTTTCCGGGTGTGATTCTGGTTTTTGCAGCTGTCATCCGATTTATGCATGTGTCTCAGTTTGTGTCGTACCCAGATTACGTGCTGCACAGTTTCCGACTTGCCGCATACACACGTATCATCATCCACAAGATTAAAGCTAGCCAATTTAGCTTTAAAGTTCCCATGTCCAGTTACTGCCTAAACAGCAAATTGGTCCATGTCCAGTTTTTGCAAAAGACGTTCTTTAATATTTGGCCAGTACTGGTAGGTTTCCCTACCTTCTCCGGATGCATCCCATCTGGACTGCCATTTGGCTATGGTTGCTTCTTTCACAAACTCAATTAAGGCGTCCTCTTCAACCCCTTGTGGCAGCCTTTCGCCCAGCAGTTCTTCCGCATGTCGGTAGTCTCGCTTTTTGATATAATATGTCACCGCACGTTGTATAATTAGCAGATAAATTGGTACCGCCCCAGCAATGACTTGGAGAGCATCGTTAGATGTGGACTTATACGCTTTGGTTACCGCCAGCAACGCAGTGCGTTGTGCACTTATAAGTTTCTGCATATTATGAACTTTAGACACGACGTGTCCCCAGAGGGGACATGCATATGTGAGCAAGCTTTCTAAGACACCCTTATATAGCGTCATTAACGTTCTGTTTGTGGCAACTTGTTGCCGTCTCAGAGTCTTCCTGATCACCTGGAATAATGCGTTAGTCTTCTGACATACGTATACCATATGTCCCACGTAATTCAAATTGGAGTCTATCCATACTCCCAAGATTTTTATTTTGTGAAGCACTCGAACTCTGTCCCTTTCCACAGCGATAACCGGGAGCCGTTCAGGGTTTAGCTTCCCTTTTATTACAGATGCCTGAGGCTTGGCTGATGACAGTTTCATTTTCCGGTGTATACACCATCCATTCACAAGTCGTAGTGCAGCATTACCCAAATGTTCAAGTTGTGCCCTATAATTTCCTGATATGACGATAGTGCCATCATCCACATACATAATTATAGAGAAACCTTCCCGTTTCAATTTCAAGATAAGCGTATTTGCTACCACATTCCATAAATATGGTCCCAGGACTGACCCTTGCGGCAGCGTTTGCTATTACTCTGCGTCTCTCGTGAGCGCCCCCCCCCCCCCCCCCCGGAAATTGTTGTAGTTCTATCCTGAAGGTAACTTTTCAACAATCGAAACAGATTTCCTGGAATTGTGTATTTCTTAACTTCATCGAGAAGTGCGGGCCACCATAGATTGTCACATGGGTTTATTATTCTACTGGGCATACCTACAGAAATTTCGGCTGTACATTTTTGGTTGGTTTCTTCCATGTGCAATTATTGAAATGGCTATTTTTTATGGTTTCCACCAATTTTCGCCCCCAAAAACACGAATTAGGCTCGGCTTTTCCTTTCAACAGATTATTTTTGATCATTGATAGTACCATTTAATTGCCTTGATTCACCTGTTGATACTACTTATAGTGTTATTATACAAATGTATGGAGATTTCAGACAATTCCCCATGTTTTTGACTAATAAAAAATGAATTTCGGGAGCTTAACCTTCGTTACAACCTCAATTCTTCACTCTTCGGTCAAAATCAACCAAATATTCGGTCTTCCCGCCATAAAAAACATGGAAAACGATACATCACAAGCTCATATTCACTAAAACCTCAAAAATCCCTCGTAAACTCCAATTTTTACATCATAACATAACACCCCTGGGTGTATACAGATCGGGCTGCCGAGCTTCGGAGCAAAATTAGGACCCAAAAATGTTCCCAAATGGGGACCTAAACTGTGTGCGGAAAAACGGCGATTTTAGACCAAAATTTAACGTAAATTTAAGGCTGAAGTTTCGTCAGAACCTTTCCACTCTTTGGTCAAAATCGACTTCAAATTCGGTCTTCTCGTCCCAAAAACATGGAAAACGATACCTCAAAAGCTAATGTTACTGACATGTTACTAAAACACAGAAAATGTCCCACGTTTTTTATTAATAAAAAAATCGGTTTTGAGAGCAGAACCATTGGTAGAACCTCAATTTTCCACTATTTGGTCAAAACTGACTTCACACTCGGGCTTCTTGTCCCAAAAAACATGAAAAACGATACCTCAAACGCTCATGCTACTAACATGTTACTAAAACACAAAAAGTAGGTACCTATTTTTATACCCATTTTCACTCATAACATCCCTGCGTTTCGGGACAATACTAGGGCCCAGATGGAGCATGTGTGCGAAAGAACGAATTTATTCGACCCAAAATGAAGCCGGTACACGTGATACGGCGGACGGCGGACAGACATCTACTCACCTTGAAACGTAAAAGAACGAAGAAGAAGTTTTAAGGGGTGTTACAAAAATGTTTTGCTGAGCGATTACATAGGTGCATTATTCACAGAATAATAAACCAAAAAATGAATAAAATAAACACTTTCAACTGGAGTGACTAATAATAATATAACAAGTTTCATAGAAATACGAAAAAATAAAGTAGGTAAAAAGTAAAACAGCCATTTCAGGCTGGGTTTCCTCATCCGACTGCCCTGCCAGCGTCGCGGACGTGATCAGCTGTCCTCCAGTGAGAGGATCAGAATTCGATCTGATCATTTCGCTCTTTACTTGGCTACTCATAGCCTCACCCGCTCGACAGGAGAGGGGTTCGCCGGACAGCTACATGGGTCATACTTGGACGTGTCACAGCGGTCACCCATCCAAGTACTAACCCACACTGGAGGTTTCTTAACTTCGGTGATCTCACGGGAACTGGTTTATTCCATTTAATAAGGCCACTGGGCTATACATTCAAATATGGTTACCTGATTGTAGTTTTCCAAGTAACCAGTTTTGTTTGACAATCCTCCCCCATTCAGCATTAGATTATATTTATTTATTTATTTTGATTTTTTTAAAGTGGGATCCGAGCCCCTTGTCAATGAGACCAGGAAGATCTATTTTGGCAACTCTCCCTATTCTCATTTAAGAACTCGATTGATGGCCTCTTCTCTCACAAGTGAAGGCGGTTTATGGTGATTCTCCGACAACATCGGTGGAATTTATAAACCCCTTCCCGAAGTGCCGGAATCGTGCTGACGCTACAGCAGGCATTCACATAGGATGTGATCTGCTGTTTCCACTGCTGGAGAGGCGGCAGACATCCGTCCAGGCTCTGCGGATGTTCATATTAATCATGTGCAGGGAGTCTCAGTATATGTGTGGGATGGTTTGGAGGTCATAGGTACAGCGGAGGACACTGTACTTGGGTGCAACTCAGGTACTGTCCCTTTACTGGGGGCGAAACTGTAACGGTCACTGGTATTTATGGATCTCCTGATAGGAATGTGGTTCTGTTCATTGAAAATATTGATATGAGTATTTCACCAAGACATGTTCTTGTTCTTCATTACAAATGCTCGTGGTAATATCAAAATCTACATCAACGGATCACTGCGTACAGTACTTGTACAGTATATATTTGAACGTCATAGCCAAGCATGAGTTTCTTTCTACGATTAATGAACACCAAGAGTATCGGTGGGTTCCAGATCTCGAGTTAATCGCATTTTCCAAAAGAATTTTAAAACTAAAAATATTGGATTAATTTATGAAAGTGATTTTACTGGCCACTATAAATTGCCAATTACTATCTCCGAAATAGTAACTCCAGTTAACAGAACTGGAGTTATCGCCAGTCGACTCTCTCCGAAAAACGGTTAGAATGACTCCGGTAGCTCCAAAGTGATTAATTTCATTGATTATGATTCTTTGCGTAAGGTTTTGGAAGCCGAAAAATGGACGACTTTGTGCAATCAAACAGATGTAAATAAAGCTGTGGAGGTATTTCACGATGTTTTTCAAAATCATATCGTACCTTGCTCAAAAAACAAAAACCATTTCCAACAAATTTAAAAAATTGAATAAGTGGATAACGAAAGGTATTGTTTCCATTCGTAACAGGGAGCGCTTGAAAGAGTGAAAGGCGAATGTTCTGACAGTCCTCTAAAATTCTTTTATATCCACTACAGGAATTTGCTTAACGCTATAATAAAAAAAAATCTAAATACTCTCACTTTAGGAGACTGATAGAGGAAGCAAACGGTAATCCGAAGGTGGTTTGTGACACTATAAAAACTGCTGCGTTTAATCATGCTAACACTAAATATTCAATTTCGGAGGTGAAGGAGAAAAATGGCCGGGAGAGCGCAAACAAATCTGAAATCTATCAAACTCTTTCTAACCATTTTTCTCTCAAATAGGTAGTAAAATTCTAAACGAAATTGATTTCATCCCTAATACGACCTTTGACGATGTAAATAAAAGGCCACACAAAAGAGATCCCATGAACTCATTATTTTTGAAAACGGTCTCTGCAGTTGAAGTTCGCAACTACCTAATTAAAGTGAAACCTTCATGTACTTTTACGTCAAATAACATTTCGAATAAAATATTACTAATAGTTTCCGATTTTATTGCTGGACCACTGGCTTTCATTTTCAACTTGGTTTTTGCGACTGGTGTGTACCCGTAGAAATTTAAAACAACCATTGTGATACCACCGTGTTATAAAACTGACATGACCAGTGATACAACTGACATGAACAATTAAGGCCCATAGCTTTGGCTTTAACACTATCGAAGATCCTTGAGAAATGTCTGAAGAGTAGAAATAGTGAATTCTTAGACCTCAACAATGCTATCTCTAGAAACCAGTCGGAGCTTCAAAAGGGGTTCAGGTACAGAACAAGCTGCATGAACAAGGGTAGATGATGATATTTCTGAATCAGTAAATTTAAAATATGGAGTGCCACAGGGTACATTTGTCGGACCTATTCTCTTTTCATTGTATTATATTAACGACCTCATGAATATCGAAATAATTCGTGAAGTTTTTGGTTATGCCGATGATATAGCTTTAGTTTTCTGGCACAATAATTATTACGATTGATTAGGTTTGCCGGTTCCGAGTTGGTATTGGTTCGAAAATGGTTTGACTTGAATTTTTCTAAGACCGAATATTGGCAAAACATCAGTGATGGTTTTTCCATATCAAGAATGTTGTACTCCTCGATTAAGGTCAGGTTTGAGGACTATAACTGTACAAATCAAAGATTGGACAATAACTGTATCTCTTTGCCTTTCAATGAAAACTGTAAAAACTTGGGGATTATTTCTGACGAAAATTTAATTTCGAAGACAGTATACCCTACCCCCAGGCAGTACTATCATGAAGTACCCCACAAGCTGTTTTATGTATTTAAAACTATTAGAAACTTCTTCACTATAAATCAATTACGTGCTGTTTACTATTGTTTGCCTTATTCTTTAGTACGGGATTACAGTTTGGGGGAGCACCAGCAAAATGCATTCTGCACCACTGCAGACTGTACAAAATTCTCTAATTAAAATATTACTTGATAAGCCCTACAGAAACCCTACTGCTAGGCTTTACTCTAAATTCAATGTATGTAGTTAATTTAAGGAACAATTTTTCTTTTGTAATCCAGTATACAACTTTTCAAGAAAGGTATCAATTCGGATCATATATCTAAGGTAGTTGGTAGCAGAACTGCTTCAACATCAAACATTCCTTTATCGCGTTGCCACACAGAATTTTATAGATTTAACAACTCAACGCTTAATAACGAAGCAATATGCTTTATGTAATAAAATAAAATTATTTCCGAAGTGAATATAGCTTTAAGAAACATATAAGTAAAATTGTATGTAGATATTAGGTTTTATGTAGTGCTAACAAATTTGCATGGGTGCAAATGCTTACCATTGAAAAAATAAATAAATAAAATGAGTAATAATAATAATAATAATAATAAATGAAAATAAAATGTTATTACATAGATAAGTAGATAGGTTTTAGTGATGCAAAAATCCATACGACTTTTAGGTACTTTAATAATATGTTTGACTGTTTCTCACGAAAAAAGAGACCTAAATGTACAAAAGTAAAGTAAACAGTCATTTCAGGCTGGGGCTTTTCGTCCGGCTGCCCTGCCAGCGTCGCGGACGTGATCAGCTGTCCTCCAGTGAGAGGATCAGGATTCGATCTGATCATTTCGCTCTTTACTTGGCTACTCATTGCCTCACCCGCTCGACAGGAGAGGGGTTCACCCATCAGCTACATGGGTCATACTTGGACGTGTCACAGCGGTCACTCATCCAAGTACTAACCACACTCCAGGTTTCTTAACTTCGGTGATCTCACGAGAACCGGTTTATTCCACCTGATAAGGCCGTTGGTAATTATCACATAGATATCGATAGTATTACTGAATCATGCAAGTCTCCTTTTTTGGGAGGCTTTCCGATGTCATTCTATGCTTCCATCTCGCTTCGCCTGCCTTGATATTTGTTCACTGCATTGTGTTTCTGCCAATAAATTCTAATCTTATCCTAAAATGGAAATACCTTTCTTTATTCCAGAGCAATTTTGGCATAATTTCAGGCGTGGCGATTACCTGGCCACGGGGGAATATCTTGGTGGCCGGGATTGGGGTTTGTGCTCTGAGGTTGAGCTTGAGGTGGCGGTGCAGCGCTTTTACCAGATAACTCATGAAGGAATTGAAACATTTGTGCCAAATACGGAAGTAATCAATAGCACATTCCCTAAATATGTTTTCAAAAGAATTGATCATCCTCACTAAGGAACTTCGGAGGCTTGCCAATATCGTTGAAATCGAATCCAGTTCCTCGTTCTGAGAAGCTTGAAACCCGTGGAAAGCAGGTAATAGTAGATCAGGCAATTACACCTCAACGAGGCTGAGTAATTGTACCTGCAGAGATAGCGAAAAACGAGAAAAACTTGTTTTTGTTAGTTTCGACTCACTGCGATGCCAGGATGCCATTGATAACCCACCGAGACAGAACAAATAGTCCCTCTCAGGGTTAAACTGTTATTGGTTGCTATTAAATTCCTTAATAAGCGGCTATTAATAGGTTTGGGAGTTACAGTTGTAATAAACTGTTGTTCGAGTATATAAGCAATAATAATAAATGCGTTACAAGCAAATCCACCTGAAAGGACTCTGTGGGAGGGCCATCGCTTTTTCTAACTCATATTAACGACGTTTTTTCGATGACCATAATACCACGTCTGCAGCACACACACACACACACACACACACACACACACACACACACACACACACACACACACACACACACACACACACACACACACACACACACACACACACACACACACACACACACACACACACACACACACGCGCGCGCGCGCGCGCGCGATCGCTATATATAGCGCACAACCGCAACAATACTGTCGTAACTCAAAAAGTAGTTTTCCAGAAAACGCGAAAACTGTTTCAAGTTTTCACGTGAAGAATAAGGCCTCAACCACATAATTAATTCTTTTTTCGAAGAAATAAAATACGAAGATTCTCGAGCTGAAGCTGTTTATTAGGGCTTGTCCCATTCTTAGCTATATACTTGTTTATTATTCTGTGAATAATACACCTATGTATTCGCTCAGCAAAAAATTTTTATAACACCCCCTCAAACTTTTTTCTTTTCCGTTTCAAGGTGCGTAGATTCCAAAAATGCAATGTCCGTCCGCCGTCCGCCGTACGCCGTCCGCCGTATCACGTCTACAGGCTTCATTTTCGGTCTAAAAAAGTCGTTCTTTCGCACACATGCTCCATTTGGGCCCTAGTTGTGTCCCGAAACTTTTCAGCCCGATCGGAATATACCCAGGGGTGGTATGAGTGAAAATGTGTGTAAAAATAGGTACTTTTTGCGTTTTAGCAACATGTTGGTAACATGAGCTTCTGAGATATCGCTTTCCATGTTTTTGGGGACGAGAAAACCGAATATGAAGTCGATTTTGGCCAAAGAGTGGAAAATTGAGTTTTACCAAATGTTCAGCTCCCAAAATTGATTTTTTATGAGTGAAAAACCTGGGAAATCGTCTGAAATCACCATCAGTTTGTATAATAACACTGGAAAAAGTTTCAACAAGTGGATCAAGACGATTAGCACTACCAATGATCAAAGATAGTTAAAAAAAAAAAAAAAAAAAAAAAAAAGAGCGTACCTAATTTGTGTTTTAAGGGCCAAAATTAATGGAAACCATCAGAAATAGGTATTTCGATTACTACGCACGAAAGAAACAATAAATGAACAGCCAAAATTTCTGTAGGTGTGTCCAATAGAATAATAAACCCATGTGACAAGGACTTTGCAGCGTTTTATTTCAAGACAAAACTCATGAACAATCTCAGAGCGTTGAACGATCCCTTTTCACAAAAACCTACAGGATATTTTGAAATAACACAGAAATGTATAGCTTTATATATAAATTTGTATCAAGTATCTTGAAACTCTTTCTTTATATGCAAGGATATTTTTATTTTCAACGCATTGCTCGAATAAAGTTTATAACACATTAATTAATATTATTGACAGAGGACTGGGGTTTCATCAGGAATTATTCCAAGTCCTCATTCCGAAATCCTACCCTGGTAGTGGTATGCTGTAGGGTATTATCACGACAACTGAAATATAAATTTCAAGTAAGCCTTCTTTAAATTCAATTGATAATTCGGAATTCATTATTTACAAAAATGCTTTATTCGAGTATACTTGGAAACGATTCATTTATCTCGTAAATAGTCACCCAACTTCTCTGTCATGGTTTTTCCAACAGACTAAAATTCCAACCTAAACTAAAATGAGCCAACAGTCACGATTCTGCCAGTGTGGTTCGAATTTGCCGACTGATTGGGATTCCCAACTAAACTGAAAATTTTCAGCTGACTGAGATTTGCGACTGAACTCAAACAGACAACAACAGACACGTTGTCACTAGTACAACTCAAATTTATCTGTTGATAATTCGCCACTTGAACTGAAGTCTACCAAACAGTCACTTTCCCGCCCGTATAAAGTGGAACATTGAGGTTCTAACGCAGTTTCGGCCTTAAATTTAAGTTAAATTTTGTTCTAAAATCGTCGTTCTTCCGAAAACAGTTTGGGTCCTGTCGTGAGTTCCTCCCAGAACTACAACACTTGCATACTTAAGTTCTCGCAAACCTTGTACAACCAACTTTAGTTCTCACCAATAAACGGTAAGAGTGGGGACGAGAGACGCAGGAGGTAGAGGCCCAGCCTGGTTCCCCACCATCCCCTACAACTAGGGGATGGAGGGAGACAGCCAATGGGGTCTATAAAACCCCGGCGCCTGCCTCTTTCTAACCATTCTACGCTTCCTCTAGCCGCTGGCTACTCTTACTCTCTCCATCCCTCTCTCTCTCACCTCTCCTAAAAGATGCTGTGTTGAGGTGGTGATTCGCTCATAACCCCCAGCCAAACCAACCTAAAAGATCCCAGGTGTTGAGGTGGTGATTCGCTGATATCCCCCCTGGGCATATCCAAAAAGATGCTGTGTTGAGGTGGTGATTCGCTCATAACCCCCCTGGGCATATCCAAACGCCACTCGTGATGAAGCTCACGCCAAAATCAAATTAATCACAGTGGTGAACCCGACGTTCACTCAACCTTCTCCTATTCTCCCTCTCATCGTCGCTGCGATTTTCTTCTCAATGACCCCTCACTTCGCTTTTCTAACCCAATTTCAAATTCAAATCGCCAATTTTAAATGTCCAAATTCGCATCTGGCCCTCTGATGTCAACATTCACATCCAGCCTCCTCCAATTTCAACTCACAACGTCGGCTCACCGCATTTGAAATTTCATATTTCAAATTTCAAATTTTGAATTTCACATTTTAGCGAATTTTCAAAGAAAATGAAGCTATTGCAATGGCTTCGAAATTTAAATAATATAAATTTTTGGAAATTTTCTTCATAGAAATCCGTTTCAGACCATTCTAAAACGATTCCTGAAATTTAACACTTTTTTATATGTATATATATATTTATATATATATGTGTCACTCCAGACGATAACTCTCGATAGAATTGAGATAAACAGCTCAAATTTGCACAAACAATCTATCTTGGCAATCGAAAGGCTAAGTTCGAAGATGGACGAAATTGGCCTACTCTAAGGAGGGTTTTGGCGCATTTAAAGTGCGCAAAAATTACCCAAAAATCCCCAAAATGTTATTTTCCAACAAGTGACCCCTCATTTTAAAGGTTTTTGCACGCTGAACACGATGGTGGAATTGGATTTTAGATATCTTGATCCGTTCTCAAATTAGAGCATTTAAAGTGCGCAAAAATTACCCAAAAATCCCCAAAATGTTATTTTCTAACAAGTGACCCCTCATTTTAAAGGTTTTTGCACGCTGAACACGATGGTGAAATCGGATTTTAGATATCTAAATCCGTTCTTAAATTAGAGCATTTAAAGTGCGCAAAAATTACCCAAAACTAGGATAATCTTTAAACTCTTACCCCCCCCCCCCCACCCCCTTAGAGTGGTCAGCGTAGCACCCACATGTTCTTCCAAGTGATCCTTCCAGAAACCACATCCTTCCTTCATAGTTTATTTCAAGATTGAGCCTGCATGAAAAACAACCTGCACTTGAAGCACTCATGATTTTCTATAACAACTCCTTTACCTACTGCACTCTCTTGAGTAGGTAAGTCAAAAGTCCTAACTACCCTATCCTACCTAATATGAACCCACAGCGATCAAATAAATAAGCACTTAGTACAATTACGTAATAAACAAACGGTAGAATCAGGATGGACAAAACGTACAAATTAAAATAAATACGAAGAGAATATACATAGAAAACCAAATTTTAGACCGGAGTTTTCCTTTATTCAAAACCATAGCCATTAATTCGAATATTTCTTTGAAAATTCGCTCATTAAGTCATGCTGCATGACTGGTTTTTTTAAACTCACCATGGACTCAGACTCTCAGTCGCCTCCGCTCCTCTGGCCTGCCACCCTCCAACCCCCCACCACCTCGACGTCGGACCCCGCCGCCGCCGTCCCCAACCCCTTCTCTACTCTGTCACCCCCTCCAGCGCCTGCCGACGTCATGACTGCCGCCTCCTCGTTACCGCTGTCGCTACCCCCCTTCTACTCGCATGACCCTTCCATCTGGTTCTTTCAAATTGACGCTGCGTTCTCCGCCGCCGGCATCCGCGGACAGAAAACACGCTACTCCCGTGTTATATCCCTCCTCCCCTACGACATCCTCCTCCAGACGTCCGGCATCTCGCCGGACGCACCAACGGCCTACGACGATCTCCGCTCCCGCCTCATCTCCTTGTATCAGCCTTCGAAAATCGCCAGGATCGCTGCGCTTTCTCAACCCCAACATCTCGGCGATATGAAACCCTCCCACCTCTTCCGACGCCTGCGCCATCAGCTGCGCGACGTCATTACGGCGGACATCACGCGTATATTTTGGTTACGCGCCTTACCCTATCCCATCCAGATGGCTCTTGCCAGTCACCTCAACGGCCCTGATGACGCCCTCCTCCAGCTAGCGGACACCGTCCACGACCTCGCTGCGTCAGCTGCCGTCAGCGAGGTTCGCAACCCCCACCCTTCCAACCCCTCTACGCAATGGCCGCGTTCCTCTGAGCGCCGTCGTTCCCCTTCCACCGACCGCCGGCCCCCCTCCGCTGATCGTCGTCGGACCCCCTCCGCGGATCGTCGGAGGCCGCCCTCTTCAGACCGGCGCCCCTCCACCGACCCCCGGCCCTCGGCCACTCCCGCCGCCCGCCGCAACCGGCCAATCTATCTCCCTGCCGACCCCCCCCCCCCCCCCCCAACGATGTTTCTACCACTTAAACTTCGGGGAGGGGGCCCACAAATGCCAACCCCCCTGCGCCTTCTCTTCGGAACAGGGAAACGCCGGGGCCAGTCGGTAAATCCGACGGGCTCCTCTCCTCCCGACCGCGGGGGGGACCCCTTCAAACCCCCCCCCCCCGCCATTATCGCCGCCACTTCTTCCGTTCCCCTCTCACGGAACGCTACCTCCACCCCACCACCCCGACGGTCCTACGCCGCCGTCGCTGCGCACCTCAAGCACGTCTCCATCACTGAAAACGCTTCCCCCACTCCGTCGACACGACCCCACTCCGACTCCAGCCCACCAACCCGACGGCCCTACGTCGCCGTCGCTGCGCAAACCAAACACGTCTCCTTCACAGGCGATGCTTCCCCCACTCCACCAACTCAACCCCGCTCCGACGCCGCTGCCGCACCCTCTCCGATCAACCCAGCCGCTGCGACTCCGCCCCGCCCTCGCTCCTATGCCGATGTTACCCGCACCCCCACCGCCACCTCAGCTGACGCCATCATGCCCCACTCTAGCCCCTCCCATCAACGCCTCTTCGTGAAATGCAAGAAGAGCAATGTCCCCTTCCTGTCGACACTGGCGCCGCCTTATCTATTTTCCCGAACTCCATACTCCGGCAACAGGCGCGCTGCCACCGGCAAATTCTCTACGCCGCCAACGGTACTACCATTCCCTCCTATGGGAATTACCATACTACTGTCCACCTCGACGGCTCCGCCGAGTGGATATTTACCATGGCGGACGTGGAGAAACCTATCCTGGGGGCCGATTTCCTCGCTTATTTCGGCCTCCAGGTGGATGTCCAGCATGCGCGCCTGCTCGACCCCTCCACAAACAAACCACTGCCCGGATTTATCAACTCGGTAAATCCAGCAGCCAACCGTTTCACTTCTCTCCTCGCAAACTACACACCCCGCCACCGGACCTCCTCACATCTCGCCAACATCCAACATCACATTGAAACATCCGGCCCCCCCCTCTCCGCCAAAGCAAGACGCCTCCATCCCCTCCAACTTCAACAGGCTCGCCAACATTTCGATCGCCTCATTGCAGACAACATCATCCCCTTGGGCTTCCCCCCTCCACATTGTCCAGAAGCCCAATGGGGATATACGCCCCTGCGGTGACTACCGCCGCCTCAACGCCCGGACCACGCCCGACCTCTATAATGTGCCCCACCTCCGAGACTTCTCCTCCCATCTACACGGCGCCACCATCTTTTCAACCCTCGACATATCCCGGGCATTCCACCATATTGACATCTACCCCCCGGATATACCCAAGACCGCTATAATTACTCCATTTGGGCTGTTTGAGTATTTAAAAATGGGATTCGGCCTCCGTAACGCTGCCCAGACGTGGCAGCGTTATATGGACCAAATTTTGCGCGGCCTCCCGTTTGTCATTTGCTTCTTGGATGATGTCCTCGTCGCCTCTCGCACTCCCGAAGAACATTTCAACCACCTCCGCCAAATTTTCGAAATTTTTTCCTCCGAAGGCCTCCAAATTAACAAAGAAAAGAGCGTCATAGCCCAACCCTCCGTCCGCTGCCTCGGCCACCTCGTCACCGCCTCCGGAATTACTCCCCTCCCCCACTAGGTTCAGGCCTTACGTGAGTTTCCCCAGCCCCGCACTGTCACCGAGCTCCGCCGCTTCCTCGGGATGCTGAATTTTTACCGACGCCACATGAAGCATGCGGCGCAACACCAGCAACCTCTCATCAATGCCATCCCTCAACCGGCGAAGAAAAATGACAATCGCCCGATCCAGTGGACCGAGGAGCTCACAACCTCATTTACAACTTGCAAAAACGATCTCGCCGCCGCCGCTCTACTTGCCCATCCCAGCCCCCACGCCCCCCTCTCCATCACCACGGACGCCTCCGACTGGGCAATCGGAGCCGTCCTACACCAACAAACCGGCGCGGGCCTCCAACCACTCGGTTTTTTTTCCAAACCCTGTCCCCCACTCAGAAAATTTACTCTACCTTCGACAGAGAGCTGCTGGCCATCCACGAAGCCATAAAGCTCTTTCGTGACTTCGTGGAGGGCCGACAGTTCTCTGTCATCACAGATCACAAGCCCCTAACACACGCCCTCCTACAGAACCGAAAAACCGCCTCGCCCCGCCGCCTCCGGCAATTAGAGTTTATCGCACAATTCACAACCGATATACGCTACTTGCGGGGGGCCGACAACTGCGTGGCGGACACACTATCCCGCCCCACGCCCGCGCCAGTTTCAGAATTGCTCCCGTTCCCCTCCCCCCAAATTATTCACAACCATCAAACCCCCGACTCCGATTCCGCCCTATCAAATTTGATCTCCACCGACAAATTGCAACAGCTGCCACCCCACGACCTCTGGTGCGACGTATCCGCCGACTCCCCGCGCCCTTACGTCCCACCGGCGCTCAGGCGGCAGCTGTTCTTGCATTATCACTCCCTCCACCACCCCGGCATCCGGGCGAGCCGGGACCTCATCAAAACACGGTACTTCTGGCCCCACATGAATACCGACATCCGAAATTGGGTTCTAGGGTGCCAGAAGTGCCAACAACATAAGGTCTCGGCTCACCCCCACATACCCCCCCCCCCCACCACGTCGAAGACTCCCTCCCGTGGGAACATATACACCTCGATCTGATCGGCCCCCTTCCCCCCTCCGAGGGGAAGAAATACTGCCTCACCATGATCGACCGTGCGACCAATTGGGTCGAGTGTATTCCACTCGCCCATATATCCGCGGACACCGTCGCCGCGGCGTTCCTCAACAACTGGATCGCCCGCTACGGTTGTCCGCGGACCGTCACGGTCGATCAGGGGAGGCAGTTTGAATCCGCCCATTTCTCCAATCTCCTCCGTTCCCTCGTGATACACAAAATACACACCACCCCCTATCACCCCCAATCCAATGGCAAAGTAGAGCGGTGGCACCTGGTATTGAAACATGCTATCGCTACCTCATCTAACTCCCCTTCATGGACAAAAACTCTCCCGTACGTGCTACTCAGCCTACGAACTTCCGCCCGCCCTTCCGATAGCATCAGTCCAGCCCAACGAACCTTCAAAGACCCCCTTCGCCTACCCGCCGACATTTTTCTTTCCTGCACCGACCCGTAAATTAACAGGGAGCCCCTTCACCACCCGATCACCGTTAACGACACCGCTTACCCAAAGCGGTTCTACACATCAATCCATATGTACCTGAAAGAGCCCGGCATACACAAAACCTTTCAACCTCTCTATGCCGGGCCCTTTCAGGTCATCCGCTCCACGAACAGCACGGCTACCCTGTTAATTGACGGGAATCCCACAACGTCCCACTGGCACGCTGCAAGCCAGCTCCTGTCCTCCCTACCGACTCTCAACAGACAACTCACCCTCCCACCCCACAACCAGCAACGCCTCGCATCTCCTAATCTCGCTCACCGGACCTCGACGCCGCCTCCACTCGCCACGACGTCCCGGGTACCGTCCCCACGCCACTTCCCTCTTCACCACCACTATGGCGGTGAAGAAGCCCCTCTATCTGCCTTGGCCGCAGTTAAGCCTGTTAGAGGGTGCCGCGTCTCTGGCCCCGCCACGACGCTCCTCATTCACCGCACCGCTCCATCCATCGACACACCTTCCCAACGCATCGCTTCATCTACTCTCTGTACATACTCCTTGAACTTACTTTATCGTCTTCTTGTAAATATTGTTATATCTACCACCTAAGCATCACCCTAACCACTACGCATCACTGTAAATACTACCATACCTCTCAACTAAGTTCACTGTACCTATCTTCTAAGCATCAATGTACATCCCATCCTCCCTAGCATCTAAGGTTCACTATGTATTTTTTTTCTTTTTTCACTACCTAGCTATAAGTCAATTACTTCTCCTACCTTCATAGCTCTACTCTTCACCAACATTGTACCTAGTCTTAAGCACCACAGCCTTCAGCTCCCATTGTTTGCAATCAGGCCCTCAGCCATGTACTTCTGCTCCCGTGCCTTCAGCTTCCCCTGTTCTTCAGCCGGCCCTCAGCCATGTAACTCTGCGCCCTCAGCCCTCGTCAAGCCTTTGCTCAAACTGGGGGGACCTATGTCGTGAGTTCCTCCCAGAACTACAACACTAGCATACTTAAGTTCTCGCAAACCTTGTACAACCAACTTTAGTTCTCACCAATAAACGGTAAGAGTGGGGACGAGAGACGCAGGAGGTAGAGGCCCAGCCTGGTTCCCCACCATCCCCTACAACTAGGGGATGGAAGGAGACAGCCACTGGGGTCTATAAAACCCCGGCGCCTGCCTCTTTCTAACCATTCTACGCTTCCTCTAGCCGCTGGCTACTCTTACTCTCTCCATACCTCTCTCTCTCTCCTCTCCTAAAAGATGCTGTGTTGAGGTGGTGATTCGCTCATAACCCCCAGCCAACCAATCCAAAAAGATCCCAGGTGTTGAGGTGGTGATTCGCTGATAACCTCCAGCCAACCAATCCAAAAAGATCCCAGGTGTTGAGGTGGTGATTCGCTGATAACCCCCAGCCAACCGATCCAAAAAGATCCCAGGTGTTGAGGTGGTGATTCGCTCATAACCCCCCTGGGCATATCCAAACGCCACTCGTGATGAAGCTCACGCCAGAATCAAATTCATCACAGGTCCCCTTTTGGGAACGCATTTGGGTCCTAGTTGTGCTCCGCAGCCTGGGAGCCCGATCGGAATACACCCAGGGCGTTATGGGAGAAGAATGGGTGTAAAAATAGGGGTTTTCGAGGGATTTTTGAGGTTTTAGTGAACATGAGCTTGTGATGTATCGTTTTCCATGTTTTTTAGGGCGATAAGACCGAATATTAGGTTGATTTTGATCGAATTGAGGTTGTAACGAATGTTATGCTCCCTAAATTCATTTTTTATTAGTCAAAAACAGGGGAAATTGTCTGAAATCACCATACATTTGTATAATAACACTAGAAGTAGTATCAACAGGTGAATCAAGACAATTAAATGGTACTATCAATGATAAAAAATAATCTGTCTAAAAAAAAGCCGAGCCTAATTCGTGTTTTGGGGGGCCAAATTGGTGGAAACCACCAGAAATAGATATTTCAATTATTTTACATGAAAGTAACAATAAATGAACAGCCAACATTTCTGTGGGTATGTCCAGTAGAATAATAAACCCATGTGACAAGGACTTTGCAGCGTTTTTACAGAGACCCTGCGGCAACTGGATGGCGCTAAGTGGCTGTCTCAAGCTCGTCAGTGCCCAGTGGCGCTACTGGCGTTGAGATTTGAAAAAAAAACTGAAAAAGATTTGTCGGACTGAGGAAGTTGTTCTGCGTGCGTGCGTGCGTGCGTGCGTGCGTGCGTGCGTGTGTGTGTGTGTGTGTGTGTGTGTGTGTGTGTGTGTGTGTGTGTGTGTGTGTGTGTGTGTGTGTGTGTGTGTGTGTGTGTGTGTGTGTGTGTGTGTGTGTGTGTGTGTGTGTGTGTGTGTGTGTGTGTGGAAGAGTGCGAGTTGATTTCCTATGGCGAACTCACGGCCGGAGCTCCCCCTCGCGCCCACCAGGGCGATCCGGAGGAAAGTGAAAGGGCTGCTGAAGAGAAAGAATGTTCCAGGGGGTCGGGGAAGAGGCAGAGGAATGTGTTCCGAGACGACATTCTTGGAGCAGGCAACCTTGAGGCCTCGGGGCACTCCTCACACATTTCCGAGTGCCTGCTCATTATAGCTACCCCCCCCACCCCCCCCCCCCCCCCCCATCACTAAATAGTGCCACACATGATCCTCATACCGGCCGCACTTCTAATGAGTGTGCAATGTGCGGCTCACTTCTGGAATGGGATATTTCAGAATTACGACCGATTGTCGGGTGGAGGGGGGGGGGGGATTATAATAACAGTGGGGTACAGCGATGCACAAACCTTTACCAGCAACTGGTGAATTTGCGCACGCAGATACACTGTATTGATCAACACCACTTTTGGTTTATTATCCTGTGAATAATGCACCTGTGTAATCGCTCAGCAAATCATTTGTATAACACCCTTCTCAAACAGTTTTCATCTACGTTTCAAGGTTCGTAGATTCCAAAAACTCTGCAAAGTCCTTGTCAAATGGGTTTATTATTCCACTGGACATACCTACAGAAATGTTGGCTGTTCATTTATTGTTTCTTTCATGTGCAATTATTGAAATGGCTATTTTTGATGGTTTCTACCAATGTTGGGCCCCAAAAACACGAATTTAGGCTCAGCTTTTTTTTAAACAGATTATTTTTGATCATTGATAGTACCATTTAATCGTCTTGATTCACCTGTTAATACAACTTCTAGTGTTATTGTAGAAATGTATGGTGATTTCAGACAATTTCCCATGTTTTTGACTAAAAAAAAATGCATTTCGGGAGCTTAAACTTCGATACAACCTCAATTCTTCACTCTTCGGTCAAAATCAACCAAATATTCGGTCTTCCCGCCATAAAAAACATGAAAAACGATACCTCACAAGCTCATATTCAATAAAACCTCCAAAATCCCTCGTAAACTCCCATTTTTACACCATAACACCCCTGGGTGTATACAGATCGGGCTGCCGAGCTTCGGAGCAAAATTAGGACCCAAAAATGTTCCCAAATGGGGACCTAAACTGTGTGCGGAAGAACGGCGATTTTAGACCAAAATTTAACGTAAATTTAAGGCTGAAGCTTCGTTAGAACCTCAATGTTCCACTCTTATGTCAAAATCGACTTGACATTTGATCTTCTCATCCCAAAACATGGAGAACGATAGCTCAAAAGCTAATGTTACTAACATGTTACTAAAACACAGACAATTTCCCACGTTTTTTATTAATAAAAAATCGATTTTGAGAGCGGAACCATTGGTAGAACCTCAATTTTCCACTGTTTGGTCAAAACTGACTTCACATTCGGTCTTCTTGTCCCAAAAAACATGAAAAACGATACCTGAAACGCTCATGTTACTAAAACACAAAAAGTACCTATTTTTATACCCATTTTCACTCATAACATCCTCCAACATTCTTCACTCTTGGGTCAAAATCAACCAAATATTCGGTCTTCCCGCCATAAAAAACATGGAAAACGATACCTCACAAGCTCATGTTCACTAAAACCTCAAAAATCCCTCGAAAACCCCTATTTTCACACCCATTTTTCTCCCATAACACCCCTGGGTGTACTTCAATCGGGCTGCCGTGCTTCGGATCACAACTAGGACCCAAATGTGTTCCGAAATGGGGACCCAAACTGAGTGAGGAAGAACGACAATTTTAGACCAAAATGTAACGTAAATTTAAGGCTTCGTTAGAACCTCAACTTTCCACTCTTTGGTCAAAATCGACTTCATATTCGGTGCTCTCGTCCCAAAAACATGGAAAACGATACCTCAAAAGCTCATGTTACACAAAAGTACCTATTTTTATACCCATTTTCACTCATAACACCCCTGGGTATATTCCGATCGGGCTGAAAAGTTTCGGGACACAACTAGGGCCCAAATGGAGCTTGTGTGCGAAAGAACGAATTTTTTAGACCAAAAATGAAGCCAGTGTACGTGATACGGCGGGCATTTTGGTATAAAGTCGTCGTTTTTCCTCACACAGTTTGGTTCCCCATTTGGGTCCTACTTGTGCTCCGAAACTCGGCAGCCCGATCAACATACACCCAGGGGTGTTATGGGAGAAAAATGGGCGTAAAAATAGTAATTTTCGAAGGATGTTTGAGGTTATAGTTAACATGAGCTTGTGAGGTATCGTTTTCCATGTTTTTTAGGGTGAGAAGACCGAATATGAAGTTGATTATTTAGACCAAAGCTAAACGACGGTTAAGCCCCGACAATTTATTTTTTTATGAGTCAAAAACCTGGGAAATTGTCTGAAATCACCATCAATTTGTATAATAACACTAAAAAAAAGTGTCAAAACGTGGATCAAGACGATTAAATGGCAGTACCAATTATCCAAGATAATTTGGAAAAAAAAAGCAGCGTACCTAATTCGTGTGTTGGGAGGCCAAAATTGGTGGAAACAATCAGAAATATATATTTAAATTAATCCACATGAAAGAAACAATAAATCAACACCCAAAATTTCTGTAGATAAGTCCAGTAGAATAATAAACCCATGTGACAAGGACTTTGCTGCGTTTTAGAATTTTATTCAGGACGGATGAGGGTCTGAGACGGAGGAAGCCAAGAGGCCGCGGATTTCGAGCTTCTGAATGGTTTTTCGGCATTTCGGCAGGGTAAATTGATGCATGCAAGTCCTTCGGCGAATGGATGCCGATCTACAGTTATGTGGTTCGTAGGTTCATCTCAAGAATAAGTTCCCCAAGCAAAATCCTGCTCTCGTGTCCACCTACTCGAAGTTGCTGTCTTTGAAGCTTGGAACGGCAGATGCAAGAGGATTCGCTCGCATCCCATCGCAGTCCACCACATCACAGCCGTCTGATTGTCACAACGAGCCATCTCCTAAACGGATTAAACAACTCCACCTCCCCTTGACCAGCCAACCCCGACGATATACGTCTCGTCTCACTTCTACCTCAACAGCTTTGTTCACCTTCGGAACTGGTTGTAGCGCCTCATCAGCTTTCTTCATTTCCCTTTCCATCCATGAACACGGTTTTTGTAGAAGAAACGCTGCAAAGTCCTTGTCACATGGGTTTATTATTCCACTGGACATACCTACAGAAATGTTGGCTGTTCATTTATTGTTTCTTTCATGCGCAATAATTGAAATAGCTATTTCTGATGGTTTCCATCAATTTCGGCCCCCCAAAAACACGACTTACGCTCTTTTTTTCAAATTATCTTTGATCATTGATAGCGCCATTTAACTGTACTGTATTTAAATACGCCATTTAACTGTATTTAAATACGCTGAGAGCCTTAATCAGCAGAAAAACTGTGTAACTGAGGGTACTCCAACAGGACAGGGGAAGACGGCGGGGCGGCCACCGGATGTACGTTGCTAAGCAATGAAGTGTCCGATTTTGCTACTGCCCCCTCAAATACAGTCAACTCTTCTCAGGACCACGTTTCAACGTTCCAAATTTCGCTTTCCGCCTTTAATTATCTGTGAAAAATTTCCCCGATTGTTCCTTGACCTTGAGTAGTTTCCAATCGCGGCATGTACGCTAATTCCTGAACTGCAAAAACATTCAAGTAGCAATCGTGAATTAGAAAAATAATTTTAAAAAAATTTTTTTTTAAACCAAGTTTTATGGTATCCTGATTATTCAACTCTTCCTAGAAACATTGCACTACTTGAATTGGAAAACACTGTGTACAGATTTGTAGACTGCCTGGATATACACTGGTGAGCCACTAGCACCATCTCTTACCTCAGAATCACACTAATTACCCGTCCACTTTCGTGTTACCACAACGAGCACTGGTTGGCCCTCCAGCGGTTGTTGCGGTACCTGAAAGTTAAAAATGATTACGCCCTACACTTCACTAAGACAGGAGAAAATATATACGGATTCCCTGACACGAATTGAGGCAACTGTATCGACGGGAGGTCCTGCAGCGGGACCCGTTTCAAATTTGCTGGGGCTGCGGTAAGTTGGAAATCCCGGAAGCAACGTTTAAACGTACCATCGCCCAATCGACAGCCGAAAGTGAATATGGCGTTGTCTGAAGCGGCCAAGGAAGCTCTAAACACTGACTGAAGATATCGGACTTCACTGTTCACAAATGAATATTAGAACTGACAACTAAGCAGCACAGGGTTGGGCTCAAAATCCGATCATCAATACCAAATCTAAACACAGAGCCATCAAAGATCATTTTATTATAGAGGTGGTTGAGGATGACGGCGACATTTTCACGAAAGACCTGGTTGGACTACGCCGAACTGCCCAGTAAGATTTCTTGAAATGGATAGTTACCAAGTTAATAGTTGCTATAATGGGCTAATTTGCACGTATTTATTCTATTTTTTTAAATGAAATTATATTCCATCCTGAGAATTTGAGACCAACCGCACGCTCCTGGTAAGCAGTTCTTTTTCTATGAATGTTCAAAGTTTCCAGAGGTTCCTACGTCACAGTTGGCAGGGGGGTCCCGCCCAGGCGAGAGGGGTGCAATGACGTAGAAAAACGCAGCAAAATATTACACAAAGGTTTATTATTCACCTATATAGATGCCCCTTCTGCTTAAATCACTGTTTTCTGTGGTCAATACGCTCAAGCTCCACCCAGGAAAGCCCTAAATCGAGCACTGGAGCCGGCCCCAGAATTAAAGTTTCCTACAAATTCGCGGGATTCAATAATTCAATCATTAATTATTTGTAGTTATTCATGAAGCACAAGGCAAATAATGAACCGTTGTGCAATAATTTACCTGTATACCCTTCTACGTAGACAGTATAGTGAACCATTGTGTAATAATTTACCGTTGTCTAATAATTTGCCCTTCAATAATACTTCAACGGTTGTTCAAATTGCAAAAGTACCTATCAACAAAATCCAGCCCCTTCTACGTAGATGGTATAATGAACCGTAGTGTAATAATTTACCGTTGTGCAATAATTTACTGTTGTGAAATAATTTGCCGTTGTGCAATAACTTACCACTGTGTAATAATTAACCTATCAATAATACTTCAACGTTTGTTCAAGCTTCAAAATACCTACCAAAATCCAATAGGTCCATCACTTTTCAAATGAAATAATGTCACAGAACAACCAACTCGACTTCATACAGCCATCCTTGATTATAATCAGGTGCTCCCTAGCGATGATATCTGGTCCGGATTTATACCATTTGATTCACGATCATGTTGACGAAGCTTTTTATTGTAAACGAACGGCTGGTCGTACAATGCTCTGGGTGGTCTCAAAAAATGCTTTAATTCAAGATCAATTTAAAAACGTTAAAAAAAACCATACCCTTCTATCGAAAGTGTTCCAGCTACGGCGTTCTGAAAATTTCAACTCATATTTTTAACCCCTTAGAGATGACTGACAGTAACGCCGAGCTTCGAGGACCAACTAGACCCCGAACGGAACCTATTAAACCGAATTTCATCAATTTTTTTTTCATGGTAACTAAGAAAAGTGCTAAGTACGGCGTACGGCGGACAGACAGAAATTTTTTATTGGATTTTCGGAATCTACATACCTTGAAACGTAAACCATCAAATTTTGAGGGGGGGGGGGGGGGGGGGTTAGAATTTTTTTTTTTTCTTTTTTTTCATGCTCGATTCCAAAGGTTCATTATTGAAAATAATAAACCAGAAGAATTAGTTATTTTTCTATGATTTTTGGAACGTGCGGTTGGTCTCAAAATTCTCAGGATGGAATCTACTTCCATTTAAAAAATAATATAAACCGCTTTTGTGACCCATACAAATAGCACAATGAATTTGTGGGAAACTTTGGAAAACTGTTTATAGTCATTCGTGTCAGACAGTTCATAGTGTGAATAATTCATCCCGCTGCGTTCATTTGCATTAATATTTCAATTGCCCATATTTATTACTCTTGTAATTACATTTCGTAATTTCAACTTCCAAATGTGATTTGCCAAACTCACGTTTTCGTACAAACATTTATCCACAAGGCCAAATTGTATTAATGATAGTACGAATATGTTTATATACTGGCTCGGATGATTTGGCCATCCATAATGCATAATTCAAATCAATCATCAAGTCGCATCATTACCATAGTACAGAATGTGGAACTGCTGCTGTCGGATCTTCCACGCATGCGTCGAGCGATCGGCATTGAGCAAGCGAGACTCATAGGCCAGAGGATTAAATGAAATTTCGGTAGAGTTCAAGGCCCAACGACCGACGACCTGAATGTGAGCGGAGGATTTCAGCGAGGCCCGCACTTAATCTCGGCGAGTCTCGTAAAAAAGGTGCGTTCCAAGAGAGAGGTGCGGCCCAATAGGATCCTCAGCCCTACAAACTGCGTCTGGAGGACCCCCAAAGATAAAGTCTAATCGGGTAAGCAAACAACGGGCTTTCGTTAATAACACCATCAGGTTGGTGTTTCAACGAGTGGGTTTCGAAATCACGAGATAACCCGTTAAAACAACGAAAAGGAGGTCCCTGCAGGACTGCTGGTTTCCTCCGCAGGGCATACGAGTGTGAATGTGGATCCCACGCCATTTGAACGTAATTTTCCCTCCGAAAAAGTATATTTGTGTTGTATCAGCTATTTCAGTAAAATCGTAATTCATTCTGTGAACAGTGGGTGTAGTGTTACACAGAAACCAACCTCTTTAACCAACAGGTTAAGAATGTTCACTTGTATGAACTAAAATTATTCATTGCAACGTCTTCACTTTTTATTTCAGAACAGAAAAATAATGATTCAAAAAAGATCATTTTTCTTTTCATAATCCGATTTATCAGTCATTTGAATTCAATTTCCAATTCCTACTTTTTCAATAATTCGTATGAAGAAGGATGGTTTGGACGAGGGGAAGAGGAGAGAGAGAAAAGTAGCCGTATTTCTTCTTCCAAAGCCTATAAATCACTGTCACTTAGATTTCTCAACTGTCATCATTACCTCCATTATATCTTTATATCAACTACTCTACTGGATGTGCCAAGTTCCCAATAATCCATGGAGAAACTGGGTACCGTTTCATAGCCTAAGTTGGTTCCATTGAGGAAACAGTGACGATCGCAGCCGGATATTAGAATTTCTTTGCAGCTCTCCAACTTTGACTGGTGTTCCCGTATTTCGTCATGTTTGGTTTATTATTCTGTGAATGATACACCTATGTATTCGCTCAGCAAAAAATTTTTATAACACCCCCTCAAACTTTTTTTCTTTTCCGTTTCAAGATGCGTAGATTCCAAAAACGCTGCAAAGTCCTTGTCACATGGGTTTATTATTCTACTGGACATACGTACAGAAATCCTGGCTGTTCATTTATTGTTCCTTTCATGTGGCATAATTGAAATAGCCATTTCTGATGGTTTCCGCCAATTCTGGCCACCAAAACACAAACAAGGTACGCTCCACTTTTTTTTCTTTTAGCGAATTTTCAAAGAAAATGAAGCTATTGCAATGGCTTCGAAATTTAAATAATATAAATTTTTGGAAATTTTCTTCATAGAAATCCGTTTCAGACCATTCTAAAACGATTCCTGAAATTTAACACTTTTTTATATGTATATATATATTTATATATATATGTGTCACTCCAGACGATAACTCTCGATAGAATTGAGATAAACAGCTCAAATTTGCACAAAAAATCTAAGTTCGAAGATGGGCGAAATTGGCCTACTCTAAGGAGGGTTTTGGCGCATTTAAAGTGCGCAAAAATTACCCAAAAATCCCCAAAATGTTATTTTCCAACAAGTGACCCCTCATTTTAAAGGTTTTTGCACGCTGAACACGATGGTGGAATCGGATTTTAGATATCTTGATCCGTTCTCAAATTAGAGCATTTAAAGTGCGCAAAAATTACCCAAAAATCCCCAAAATGTTATTTTCTAACAAGTGACCCCTCATTTTAAAGGTTTTTGCACGCTGAACACGATGATGAAATCGGATTTTAGATATCTAAATCCGTTCTTAAATTAGAGCATTTAAAGTGCGCAAAAATTACGGTGCAGTAGGTACTGCACATCTCCAGCCACTACAGTGCTACCGCCTGCTCGATCCAACCGATGGGCAATTGTTTTAGATTGGACTGCCGTGGTTTTTTCCCCAAAAAGACTCGTTTTATAGTATTATTATATCAGCTTTTGTCTGTAAAACACTGTGCCTAAAATATCTCCCTAGGTTTCCCAACCAATTTTAACGCAGTTCTTTCCTAGACAGTTCCTGATTTTAGACATCTGGCGACCCTGCCAGGATCAGAAGTGTTCATATTACCTTGTTTTTTTTTTTAATCAGGCTCTGATAATTTTCAGCTCAATTTTAACAACCGGTCATTATGACTACGCCTTTGCTAATGATGATTATGTTCTGAGTCCTAAAATTCTTACGTCATTTCCTTTGCGATTATACCTATTTAACTTTTATTCAAATTCTCCATTCCATTGGACTAAAAAAACTCGTCTCTTTAGATATTTTACATTAAATAAAGAGTAAGGTGACTCAGTAGAGGGGACTCAATGAGCAAAGGTAGGCTTTCAGTTGATTCAACTCAAAGTAGGCAGGTGATCTACCGGTATACAAATGAGAAACGACCCCCATAGCAATACGTCCATGGTTCAATGAAGAAACCAGAGTATCAATGTGCAGAAAAATCATCACACAGTCTTACTTCTCTTATAATTTAGGTTGGACGACCAACTTTTGTATTTCTACAAAACAATATGGAAATCACATGAGAGGTGCTTAGGTACCGATCCGAATTATACTGCACCATTGGTCCTGTTTACATCGTGAACCATAACGTGGAATGGAAAGTTGCGATGTATCCGTACAGGCAACTTTCGATTCCAATAATTCTCAAGCAGTTTCAGGTCCACTCAATGTTGAATACTAGAATAGAACAATATTTCAACGTAGCACCCACATGTTCTTCCAAGTGATCCTTCCAGAAACCACATCCTTCCTTCATAGTTTATTTCAAGATTGAGCCTGCATGAAAAACAACCTGCACTTGAAGCACTCATGATTTTCTATAACAACTCCTTTACCTACTGCACTCTCTTGAGTAGGTAAGTCAAAAGTCCTAACTACCCTATCCTACCTAATATGAACCCACAGCGATCAAATAAATAAGCACTTAGTACAATTACGTAATAAACAAACGGTAGAATCAGGATGGACAAAACGTACAAATTAAAATAAATACGAAGAGAATATACATAGAAAACCAAATTTTAGACCGAAGTTTTCCTTTATTCAAAACCATAGCCATTAATTCGAATATTTCTTTGAAAATTCGCTCATTAAGTCATGCTGCATGACTGGTTTCTTTTTTTTTTTTTTTTTTTTTTCAAATTATCTTTGGTCATTGGTAGTGCGATTTAATCGTCTTGATCCACGTGTTGACACTTTTTCTAGTGTTATTATACAAATTGATGGGTATTTCAGACGATTTCCCAGGTTTTTGACTCATAACAAATCAGTTTTGGGAGCTGAGCATATTTGGTAGAACCTCGATTTTACGCTCTTTGGTCAAAATCGACTTCATATTCGGTCTTCTCGTCCCCAAAAAACATGGAAAACGATACCTCAAAAGCTCATGTTACTAACTTGTTACTAAAACACAAAAAGTACTGTGATGAATTTAAAATTCTCATCACGGTGGCGTGGAAGGTGAGTGAGTGAATTTAGGTAAAGGAGAGAGAAGGAGGAAAAGTCGCAGGCGGCTGTAGTCAACCGAACATCTACGACTTTTGGAGGAGAGAGAGGTGGTGTGGAAGGAAGGTGAGGAAAAGTCGCAGGCGGCTGTAGTCAACCGAACATCTACGACTTTGGAGGAGAGAGAGGTGGATGAGGGAATTTCACCTAGGCGGCTGTAGTCAACCGTTCATCTAGGTGAAGGAGAGGAAAGGAGAGGTCCCTTGTCTAGGCGGCTGTATTCAACCGATCATCTAGACAAGGAGGAGGAGAGAGGAGAGAGGAGGTGAAATTCCCAGGCGGCTGTATTCAACCGATCATCTGGGAGGTAAGGTAAGAGAGAGAAGAGAGAGCTGGTTAGAGGAAGTGTCGAATGAAGCTTGAGCGCCAGGATCCGGGGTTTTATAGTACTTGGGGGCCTCTCCCTCCAGCTCCTTGCTGGGAGCTGGTAGTGGGGCCCCAGGTTGAGTAACCCTGGGTTCTGTCGCCTGTCCCCACTCATATCTTTATTTACGGAGCTTTAGTTTGGCGTTTGGATATTGGTGAGAACTTAATATGATAGGAGTGTTCCCGGGAGGGACTCACGACAGAGGTCCCCCCAGTTTGAACCAATATTGGTGCTGAAGGCGCAAGATGACAGGAGCTGAGGGCTACGGCAAACAAGAGGTGGTCGCTGAAGGCGCAAAATGACAGGAGCTGAGGGCTACGGCAAACAAGAGGAGGAGCTGAAGGCGCAAAGTGACAGGGGCTGAGGGCCGATGCAGACAGAGGTTGAGCTGAAGGCGGTCCTTAAAAACTAGTAGTAACATGGTATAGGCAGATTATAAGTAGGTAGATGATAAGTGGGTAGAATATAAGGTAGGTAACATAAGGTAGAATATAAGGTAGATGATAAGTAGGTAGAACATAAGGTAGGCAATATAAGGTAGAATATAAGGTAGAATAAGTAGAGTATAAGATATAAGGCATAAATATTGGGTGATGTGAGTGTGAGTATTTACAATGATGAGGATGGAGTATGTACTAGGGATGAACGAGTATTTACAATTGATGGATGAGTATTTACAGATGATGGAGGGGTATGTACTGAAGATACAGAGGTATGTACAAAAGTTGAGGGGTGCGCAAAAATGTGGTCAACATGTGGGAGGCGGTCGTGAGAGTCCGCCGTTTCCTGGTTGTGGTTAGTGTGTGGCGAGTGGTTGTGTGTGTGTGAAGTGTGTGAGTGAGGGAGGCGACCCCCTCTAACAGTCTTCACGTTAGTGAAGTCTGATAGAGGGGTCCCTTCACTGCCAGGGTGGCGGTGAAGGGGAAGAGCCGGTGGGAGCCGGTACCCGGGGCGTCGCGGAGAGAGGCGGCGACGCCGGGGTCCGGCGGGTGAAATGGAGGCGATGTGTGGCGTTGGTGGTGTAGGGCTGGGTGTGGGATTGGTGCAGTGAGAGTGGTCGGGGAGGACTGGGGCTGGTTTGCACCGTGCCAATGGCACGGTGTGGGGCTTCCCGTCAATTAACAGGGTAGCGGTGGAGTGTGTTGTGCGGATGACCTGAAAGGGCCCGGCATACAGGGGTCGGAAAGTTTTATGGATGCCGGGCTCTTTCAGGTACATGTGTGTGGTGGTGAAAAAGCGTTTGGGATATGTGGTGTCGTTTGTGGGTGTCGTGGAGTGTAGAGGCTCCCTGTTAATTGACGGGGTGTGGTTTGGGATGAATATGTCGGCCGGTAAACGTAGTGGGTCCTTAAAGGCGTTTTGTGCGGGGCTAGTTTGGTCTGAAGGACGGGCGGATGTTCGAAGGCTGAGTAAAATATAGGGGAGAGATTTTGTCCAGGAAGGGGAATTTGCTGATGTAGAAATGGCTTGTTTCAGGACCGAGTGCCACCGCTCTATTTTCCCGTTGGATTGGGGATGGTAAGGGGTAGTGTGGATTCTTTGGATCCCGAGGGAGCGTAACAATTCGGAGAAGTGGGCCGATTCAAACTGCCTCCCTTGATCGACCGTGACTGTCCGCGGACAACCGTAACGGCTAACCCATTGAGAGAGGAAAGCCGTTGCGACGGCGTCCGCGGTGATGGTGGAGAGGGGAATGCACTCCACCCAGTTGGTGGCACGATCGATCATCGTGAGGCAGTATTTCTTCCCCTCGGACGGGGGAAGGGGGCCCACTAGATCCAAATGCACATGCTCCCACGGGAGGGAGTCGGGGATTGGTTGAGGAGGGACATGCGGGTGGGCCGAGACTTTGAAGCGCTGGCACTTCTGGCACCCTAGAACCCAGTTACGAATATCTGTATTCATATGGGGCCAGAAGTACCGCGTCTTGATAAGGTCCCGGCTAGCCCGAATGCCAGGATGGTGAAGGGAGTGATAGTGGAGGAACAACTGCCTCCTCAACCCCGGTGGGACGTAAGGGCGCGGTGAGTCGGCCGTTACGTCGCACCAGAGGTCGAGGGGAGGCAGCTGTTCCAACTTGGATGCGGAAATAAGGTTGGAGAGGGCGGGGTCAGAGGTTGGATCTTGGTGGGATTTGATGGATTGAGGGGAAGGGAACGGCAGCAACTCCGCCACCGGCGCCGGGATAGGGGTGGGTCGGGAGAGTGCGTCCGCCACGCAGTTGTCGGCCCCCGGCAGATATCGTATATCGGACGTGAACTGTCCGATAAACTCGAGCTGCCGGAGGCGACGCGGGGAGGCGGACTTGCGATTTTGAAGGAGGGCGTGGGTCAGGGGCTTGTGGTCTGTAATGACAGAGAACTGCCTGCCCTCCACGAAGTCACGAAAGTGCTTTATGGCTTCGTGGATGGCGAGGAGTTCTCTGTCGAAGGTAGAGTAGTTTTTCTGGGTGGGGGATAAGGTTTTAGAAAAGAAGCCAATGGGTTGGGGGGTGGCGCCGGTGTGCTGTTGGAGCACTGCCCCGATGGCCCAATCGGACGCATCGGTAGTGATGGAAAGGGGAGCGTGAGGGTCGGGGTGGGCTAATAGAGCGGCGTCTACTAGGTCCTGTTTGCAAATTTTGAAGGAGGCGGAAAGTTGGGGGGTCCAGGTGATGGGGCGGTTATCATTTTTTTTGGAGGGTTGGGGAATGGCGTGTATGAGTGGTTGTTGATGTTGAGCGGCGTGTTTTATGTGTCTACGGTAAAAATTGAGCATACCCAGGAAGCGGCGGAGCTCGGTGACCGTGCGGGGTTGCGGGAAGTCAATAATCGCGTGGACCTTGTCCGGGAGGGGGGTGATGCCGTCCGAGGATACTTGGTGGCCGAGGCAGCGGACGGAGGGTTGGCCGAGGACACATTTGTCTGTGTTGACTAGGAGGCCTTCGGTGGAAAAGATGTTGAGGACTTGCTGTAGGTGGGCGAGGTGTTCTTCCTGGGTCTTGGAGGCGATCAGTATATCGTCGAGGAAGCAAAATACGAAAGGCAGGCCTCGCAAGATACTGTCCATATACCGCTGCCAGGTTTGCGCCGCGTTCCTTAATCCGAAGCCCATCTTCACATATTCAAATAACCCGAACGGGGTAATTATAGCGGTTTTCGGGACGTCGGGGGGGTGGATGTTGATGTGATGGAACGCTCGCGAAATATCAAGGGTGGAAAAGATAGTGGCGCCATGGAGATGTGACGAAAAGTCACGCAGGTGGGGGACATTATAGAGGTCTGGTGTGGTTTTCGAGTTGAGCCGCCGGTAGTCCCCGCAGGGGCGGATATCCCCATTGGGCTTCTGGACGATGTGGAGCGGAGAAGCCCAAGGGGATTTTGAGGGGCGTATGATACCGTCGGCGATGAGTTTGTCGAAGTGTTGGCGGGTCTTCGACAACTGAAGGGGATGTAGGCGGCGGGCTTTGGCGGTGATGGGTGGTCCTGTGGTCTCAATATGGTGCTGGACAGTGGAGATGTGTGCAGAGGGGCGGCGCTGGGGACGGTAGTTGAGGAGGAGGCGTTCAAACTGTGTTGGGGGGTGGTTGATGGCGTGAATGAATCCGGGGATGGGTGTTTTGGTGGCGGGGTCGATCAGGCGCGCGTTCCGGACGTCGACCTGGAGACCGAAATAGGCAAGAAAATCGGCCCCCAGGATCGCCTTCTCCACGTCCGCCACGGTAAACTCCCACTCGTACGCGAGCCCGCTCATATGAACTGAGGAGCGGTACGTCCCGTACGAGGGGATGGTGGTACCGTTGGCGGCGTAGAGAAGCTGCCGGTAGCAGCGCGCCTGACGACGGAGGATGTTGTTGGGGAAGATCGACAGCGCCGCCCCCGTGTCCACCAGGAAAGGAACATTAGTTTTCCTGCAGCGCAGGAAAAGTCGCTGGTGGGTCGGTTGGGCGTTGTGTTTGATGGCGGAGGTAGGGACGTGTGGTGGTGGTGGCAGGTCCTCCGCGAAGGAGACGCGGGGCGGTTTGTTGCTGTTCCGGAGGGGGGGAACGGTGGGGTCTGTAGGGGGTTTGGCTGGTTTGGTAGGAGGAGGCTTCGCCTTGTTCCGGGGATGAGTGGTGGCCGGAGGGGGTTGTGCCCTGGAGGCGGGCGGGGAGGTTCCGCTCCGTGGTGGGGAAACGGGCGCGGCGGCGTGAGTGGCGGCCGGGAGGTTGTCTGCCCTGTTGGCGGTCGTGGAGGGGCCGTTCCGGGGTGGGGGAACGGTAGCGGCGGCGTGAGTGGCGGCCGGAAGGTTGGTTGCCCTGGTGGCGGGCGTGGAGGGGCCGTTCCGGGGTGGGGGAACGGTAGCGGCGGCGTGAGTGGCGGCCGGAAGGTTGGTTGTCCTGGTGGCGGGCGGGGAGGGGTTGTTCCGTTTGTGGTGGGGTGAGGGGTTTGGCGGCGCTGCAGGCGCGGCCGGGAGGTTGGCAGCCGTGGCGGCGGCGTAGGAGGGGTAGCGGGGCTTGGTGGTGGTGGCTGTGTGAATGCGGGCGGGGGGGGGTATGTCCATGGTCCCCCCCGTGTTGGCGAGGAGGGGGGCCCGCCGGATTTACCGGCGGGCGGCTGCGTTTCCCTGCTTAGGGGCGAAGGAGCAGGGGGGTTGGCATTTGCGGGCCTCCCCACCGAAGTTTACGTGATAGAAACAACGGTGGGGGGGTTCCGCAGGGAGGTAGTCGGTTGTGGTGGGGCGGGCCGAGTTGGATGCACGCGCAGCTGCTGGGGACCGTCCTCTGCGCTGGCGGGGAGGGGATGCGTTGCGGCGCTCGGGTGAGCGCTGGCGGCGGCGGTCGGCGGACGAGTCGCGTCGGCGATCCGCCGAAAGGGGTCGACGTCCGTCGAGGGAGGGTGCCCGGCCGCGGTCCCGGGATTGTGTGCGGTCCCGGAAAGGCGGGGGGTGGCGCGGCGTACGCACCTCACCGACGGCGGCCGCAGCGGCCAAGTCGTGCACGGTGTCCGCGAGCCGTAGGAGGGGCTCGTCGGGGCCGTCGAGATGGCTGGCTAGGGCCATCTGGACGGGGTGGGGAAGGGCACGTAACCAGAACGTGCGTGCGATGTCGGCGGTCATAATCCCCTGCAGCTGGTGTCGCAACCGTCGGTAGAGGTGGGAGGGCTTCTGGTCGCCGAGGTGTTGAGGTTGGGAGAGGGCGGCGACTCGGGCGAATTTCGACGGCTGGTAGGTGTTGATGAGGCGGCTGCGGAGGTCGTCGTACGCAGCGGCGGCGTCGGGGGAGATATCAGAGGTCTGCAGCAGGATCTCGTAGGGCAGTAGCGAAATGATCCGGGAATAACGGGTTTTCTGGCTGCGGATGTTGGCGGCCGAAAATGCTGCGTCCACTTGGAAAAACCAAAGTGCCGGGTCGTGCGTGTAGAAGGGGGGCAGCGACAGAGGGAACGCAGCGGATGCCGTCATGACGTTGGCGGCGGCTGCGGCCGTAGCGGCGGCGGCGGCGGCGGCGTCCGATGTCGCAGAGGTCGGTGGGGAGAGCGTGGAGAAAGGGTTGTCGGCCAATGCGTCGGATGTCGCAGCGGCGGGCGGCTGCAGTGTGGCTGGTCGCAGGAGCGGCGGCGTCGGTGAGTTCGGGTCCATTTCTGTAACTAAAATTCAAAAATTTGACGTGGTTTTGAATTTCGAAATTCGCAATCGGCGGGAGCGGTGGTGCGTTGAGTTGAGAGGTGAGTGTTGAGGGTTGGGCCAAGAATTGCGAATTTAAACTGACTGGTTAAAATTTTGAATTTAAAATTTGGGACACCGAACTACTTGACTGGGGCGACACATGAGGTGGGAAGGTGGGAAGGAAGAAGGTTGAGTGAACGTCGGGTTCACCACTGTGATGAATTTAAAATTCTCATCACGGTGGCGTGGAAGGTGAGTGAGTGAATTTAGGTAAAGGAGAGAGAAGGAGGAAAAGTCGCAGGCGGCTGTAGTCAACCGAACATCTACGACTTTTGGAGGAGAGAGAGGTGGTGTGGAAGGAAGGTGAGGAAAAGTCGCAGGCGGCTGTAGTCAACCGAACATCTACGACTTTGGAGGAGAGAGAGGTGGATGAGGGAATTTCACCTAGGCGGCTGTAGTCAACCGTTCATCTAGGTGAAGGAGAGGAAAGGAGAGGTCCCTTGTCTAGGCGGCTGTATTCAACCGATCATCTAGACAAGGAGGAGGAGAGAGGAGAGAGGAGGTGAAATTCCCAGGCGGCTGTATTCAACCGATCATCTGGGAGGTAAGGTAAGAGAGAGAAGAGAGAGCTGGTTAGAGGAAGTGTCGAATGAAGCTTGAGCGCCAGGATCCGGGGTTTTATAGTACTTGGGGGCCTCTCCCTCCAGCTCCTTGCTGGGAGCTGGTAGTGGGGCCCCAGGTTGAGTAACCCTGGGTTCTGTCGCCTGTCCCCACTCATATCTTTATTTACGGAGCTTTAGTTTGGCGTTTGGATATTGGTGAGAACTTAATATGATAGGAGTGTTCCCGGGAGGGACTCACGACAAGTACCTATTTTTATACACATTTTCACTTGTCACACATTCACACTTAGAAATTGTCTGAAATCACCATTAATACTAGAACTAGTATTAATAGGTGAATCAAGACAGTTGAATGCACTATCAATGGTCAAAGATAACTTGTCAAAAATAGGAGCCTAATTCGTGGTTTTGGGGGCCAAAATTGGTGGAAACAATCAGAAATATCAATTTAAATTATTTCACATGAAGGAAACAATGAATGAACAGCCAGCATTTCTGTAGGTATGTCCAGTAGAATAATAAACCCCGTGTGACAAGGACTTTGCAGCGGTTTTTTTCCAACTTTCTAACAATTAGATTCTCGTAACTACAAATCCCATTTTATTAGTTTTGTGTTCTTCTAAGTTCCTGTTAATGTGCCTACCTTTCCACAATTCATTTTGAAGTGTCGCTTTTTTACATAATTATAATTTCAAAGTACAGATTGAGATGAGTTAGTTCGAATTCACTTTGTTGGTTCGAATCTTAGCGCGAACGGAATTCGTATTACGCAGGGTTCGTCAGTGCGAGACCATCGCGAAAATGACTTATTCGTGTGTGCGGGGTGGATCTTGTTTCACGTTAACGAGTGAGGTAAAATATTCATTCACTGCCTTCTATAGTTTTCGATGCGTCTTTTCTTCCTTCAATAACTTAAATCACTCGCGGCGGAATAGTGGAAATCCATAGCAAAAAACGCTGCAAAGTCCTTGTCACATGGGTTTATTATTCTGCTGGACATACCTACAGAAATGTTGGCTGTTCATTTATTGTTGCTTTCATTTGAAATAACTGAAATAGCTATTTCTGGTGGTTTCCACCAATTTCGGCCCATAAAACTTGAATTAGGTACGCTCCTTTTTTTTTCAAATTATCTTTGATCATTGGTAGTGCCATTTAATCGTCTTGATCCACGTTTTGACCATTTTTCCAGTGTTATTATACAAATTGATGGTGATTTCAGACGATTTCGCAGGTTTTTGACTCATAAAAAATCAATTTTGGGAGCTGAACATCTGGCACAACCTCAATTTTCCACTCCTTGGTAAAAATCGACTTCTTATTCGGTCTTCTCGTCCCCAAAAACATGGAAAACGATACCTCAAAAGCTCATTTTACTAATATGTTACTAAAACACAAAAAGTACCTATTTTTACACACATTTTCACTCATAACACCCCTGGGTATATTCCGATCGGGCTGCAAAGTTTCGGGACACAACTAGGGCCCAAATGATGATCTGTCGCCACCCCAGACGAAAAGGACGTGCCTCGCCACAGTCTCACGTTCACCATAAACCTATATAGATTTCTTCTGATCGACAAAACAGTAAGTATTTTTAATTTTTGATTATTACCCATCAGTACTATGAAATAACATTTCAGGTAGCGGAGTACGTGAAATTCTAAGACCTTGGCATTGGACTATGGAATAGTGAGTTCCAAAACAAGAACCTCCGCACTCAGTGAAAATGCCGATATCGGTCAAGGGAGAGCATCCTTCACTGACATCGCGTGCAGTGTCGCAAGGAGGACGGGCGTTCGGAACATCCTTGATTACAGAATGAAGCAGTTTTTCCTGGAGGACTACAGAATGAAGATTTTCAAAATATTCATTGAGGAAATAAATATTTTGAACAACTCTGACTGTGGCAGAGTAGGGGTTTTTGTTTCCGACAGACTGCTAAACATTTTGTTTCCTGGCGCAGCCATATGAATGAAGTAGTAATTCTGTCTGTCTGTATATTGATTGGAATCACGAATTTTCATGTTTCCATATTTTTGCTTTTTCCGCTTGTTTGTTTGTGTGTTCCATTTGAAGATGACCAGCAACATTAATATGTCGTTGCCTGGAGATTAAAGTGTGTACTTTAAATTGAAAACGACGGCAGCAGCTGGATCGAGCCGCTCTGGTTGGATAAGGCATTTCCCATAATGCACTCCGATAGACACACAGCGCTCCCAGTGGAACAAGTTGGTAATGTGTCTGATCGCCATTATGAACGGAGACGCTTATTCCAGTCGAAGTGTAGCTCAAGTGTCCAGGAGGAAGTTTACTTATATTCATTTTTGCTTTATTGGCTTTGATTAGGATGCTCAATTCGATAAATACATTTTTCTCCGTCTGTCTCTGTGTTTGTTCGCTCATCGTAACCGAACTAAATGAAAATTAAGGAATACGTGGAGGGTAAAGCAACTTTATATAATCAACTATCGAAATGCCAAGTGACACAGGAGTGGTGTTCTTATGTCGAAACCTGAGATTATTAGGATTGTGAACAAATCAACAGGCAAACTGTACTAAAATAATTAGGTAGGTACCAGTGGACGGTCCGATTCGAACGGAACTCGAAGAATGCGTTTGACTTGGGCCCCAGCTGGCTTCTGAGGTCATCAGAATTTTGAGAATCGGGCAGGGCGGGTTTTATGGAATGGTGGTAGAAGAAACTGTATGGTTGCTGTCAAACGGCCCGCATGGTAGGCATGGTCTTGATGGTCTGTGACTAGTCCAGGAATACTGTAGACACCTTCCCATTATAGAGCCAGTTTGACCTTGGTGAGGTAGGTAGGATTTACGTTTTAGTGATACAAAAATCCATACGACTTTTAGGTACGTTAATAATATGTTTGACTGTTTCTCACGAAAAAAGAGACCTAAATGCTTTCAGGCTGGGGCTTTTCGCCCGATTGCCCTGCCAGCATCGCGGACGTGATCAGCTGTCCTCCAGTGAGAGGATCAGAATTCGATCTGATCATTTCGCTCTTTACTTGGCTACTCATTGCCTCACCCGCTCGACTGGAGAGGGGTTCGCCCAACAGCTGCGTGGGTTATATTTGGACATGTCACCACGCGTCAGGGCGGTCACCCATCCAAGTACTAACCACGCTCTGGGTATCTTAACTTCGGTGATCCCATGTGTGATGAATTTAAAATTGCATCACGGTGGTGTGAGGGAAATTGCCCAGGCGGTTATGAGCGAATCACCACCGACATCTGGGATCTTTTTGGAGAGGTGAGAGGTGAGTGGTTGAATTTGCCTAGGCGGTTATGAGCGAATCACCACCGACATCTAGGATCTTTTGAAGGAGAGGTGTCCAGGCGGTTATGAGCGAATCACCACCGACATCTAGGATCTTTTGAAGGAGAGGTGTCCAGGCGGTTATGAGCGAATCACCACCGACATCTGGAATCTTTTGGAAGAGGAGGTTGCCTAGGCGGTTATGGGCTGACCACCACCGACATCTAGGTTCTTTTAAGAGGAGGAGAGAGCAAGGTAGAGGAGAGAAGAGAGAGCTGGTTAGAGGAAGTGTCGAATGAAGCTAAAGTCGCAGGATCCGGGGTTTTATAGGAAAGTGAGTCCTCTCCCTCCAACCCCCTGTTGGGGGTTGATGGTGGGGCTCCAGGTTGTGTACCCTGGGTCCTGTGGCTTGTCTCCCCACTCGTATCGTTTATTAACGGAATCTAACTTTCGTGGTTGAATGTTGGTGAGAACTTAAGTTTACTAGAGGAGTGATTCCTGGAGGGACTCACGACACCATGGGAACCGGTTTATTCCACCTGATAACGCCCTTGGGCTACCTAAATGTATATCCATTCCCCACTTGGAGGATTTTGGATGTTAACAAGACGCACGGGTAATCCAGCAAGTGGTGGCTACAGTCGAAGTCAGTAGGAGGATAATTTCATGAGGCCCCCCCAGACATCTGCCCAACTTGGCTAACTTTCAACGTCCGCTATTATTAAATAAGCTGGATGATCCGTGCGTTGCAGAGAGTAGTAATAATTTGGGCTGGCATTGAAAAAACCCAGAAACATCCTATTTCTTCATTTATTTGATTACACCATTTCATTATCATTTCTGTCTATATTTTGAAATGAAAGTAGCTCCACTGTGCTCCATACAGCTGCAGTTCCATTCTAAGAATTTTTAGACCAACCACACTGTCCTGCGACGAATAGCTCTTTATCTATGAGCTCTCAAATTTTCGGCCACGAGTGAAGGAAGGTGCCCCGGAAGATTGAACATTAAGCCATCGCCAGCTCTTTTACGTCTATCGTTAATTTCAGATATTACCTATCTTTTAACAGGCCATGGGCCAGAAGAATACGTTTGCCGAGCATTCTCTAAAGGTATGACTCTTCCGTTCATGTCACTCATCAAAGAGGAGGTTTCCATTTTCTTAGCTTCAGTATCACGTCCCACACTCGAAGTCATCAGAAAACGAATTAATTTTTTTCGGATATACCTAGTTTGGTAACCTGCAACGCAAGTCTCCATTGTGCTTTGAGTTCGGTCATCGCAGTACGGTCTCAGTCAAGGCCGAATTAAACTCTTCTTCTAAAGGTGACGAAAGCGATTCTTTAGTGGACTCAACCGGTATTCAATTTTTTTTCTTATGATGGAATCAGCTAAAATGTTCTACGTTGTCCGTGCGAAGTGGGCAAGGAATTTACCCCTAAATAATAATGAGGCTGTCTAATAAAGGCTCTCAGTGGACGGTGGGGAAGTGGAGCAGGTGGAAGAGTTCACGTACTTGGAGCAGCAGATCAGGACGTCAGTGCAAGGATCCGTAAGGCCAATGCCGCATTCGTCCAATTTTACCCCCTATGGAAAAATTCTACCATCTCAAAGAAAAACGGAGTTATTGAAAAAATAGTCTATTTCCACTAATACACGAAAAAACCCAAAAAACACTGTTATACCGGTTTCGGTGATCAAACCATCGCCAGTAAATAACAATAACTGACCTTATAAATAGTCAAAAAATAAATGTGGTCGATTGGGAGTGGTTGCGAAGAAGAATGGTGAAGGGAACAAAGGAAGGAGGGTCGATTCTGATTGGCCCAGGAAGAGAATGCCAAAAAGTGAAAGGAACATAAGGTGAGGGTGGGGAGAGGGGTGGAACCAAGCCGATACAGAAATGAACGCAATAATGGGGAAAAACTTGAAGGAATTACATCATTCAAAGATTTGCCCTACCTATCAACCTTAATAATTTCGCATTTTTCAAGTACATTCAACATGCTCCATTTTGGGCAAAAATGAAGATATTCAATGAACTCTCTGTCTTCAAGATCAAAATTGAAGCTATGGCTGGATTCATTCAAGTGACGTGCAAAGGCCGAATCACCCTTATTATCCCTGAAATCTTTTTCATGTTCCTTTATTCTTTCTCTAAACTTCCTACCAGTTTGACCACAATAGTCAAGTCCACAAGAACACATTAATGTTTACTTTATAAACACCACTTTTATCTTGAACATTAATTTTATCTTTAATTGAACTTAACGAAGATCTGAGATTATTTTCAGTTTTATATCCTACTCCGGACCCTTTAGAAGTTAATATTTTACTAATTTTATCCGAAATTTTTCCGTAATACGGTATACTGATCCAAATCTTTTCCTCAGTCGTAGCTTCCCTAACTAGGTTTGGAACTCCTTCCCTACTCTTTTTTCTAAGAACCCTATTCCATATTGTATCAATGAGATCTCCCCCATAGCCATTACTCGCTGCTATACTTTTAATAGTTAACTTTTCTTTGGCTAAATTCTGTTCACTCATTGGTATAGATAAAGCTCTGTTAAAGCAGCATGTCTGTGGACTACTGGATGATTTGAAGTACTATGAATGGTAATATCGCTATAAAAATGTTTCCCATACATGGAAAATTCATGTTTTCCATTATTCAACGAAATGGAAAGATCAAGAAAATTTAGGTGATTACATTCGAATTCTAAGATGAAGTTAATGAATGGATCTACGTTATCAATTTGTGTATGATATGAACCAAGTTGTCTTTCAGTCCCTTTCCAAAGAATGATGATATCGTCTACATATCTATACCAATAAAGGAGGCTATCTGATTTATGATCTGAATTTTCGGAAAATTTGTTTTTCAAGAAAATCCATGTAAATATCTGCAAGCAATGGAGATAATGGAGATCCCATTGCAACCCCTGGTTGAGTACCTATAGTATTTCCCATCGAACAAGAAATAATTCTGATCCATACAGACAGACATTAACTTACACAATTCATCTTTTTCAAACAAATTTAAATTAGAATCGTGAAACAACCCATTAACAACATCTTTACATGTATCAACATTAATGTTGGTTAAGATGCTGACCACGTCAAAAGAAGCAAGTTTAGCATTTGGAGGTACTTGAATATCCTTAATTTTGCTAACCAATCCGTATGAATTTAGAACAGTATGTTGTGGTCAAAATTGAATTTTGCTTCTGAACAAACTATTCAACTTTTTCGCCAACTTATAAGCAGGAGCACCAATGTATGATACAACTGGTCTCATTGGTGCTCCTACCTTATGTTTTAGCGAATTTTCGAAGAAAAGGAAGCTATAATTGTTCTCGGTAACTCGAATTTCCGAAAGATTTTTATGAAGTTCAAATTTGCAAGAAAAATCTGTCTTGGCAATCGACAGGCTAAGTTCGTAGATGGGCAGAATCGGGTCACTCTAAGGGGGAGTTTTGGGGAGTTTTAGGGGGGGGGGGGGGGGGGATTACCCATAAATTCCCAAAATGAAACAGTCTGACAAGTGACACCTCATTTTAAAGGTTTTTGTACGCTGAACACGATGGTGAAATCAGAATTGCGATATCTCATTCCGTTCTCAAACTGGAGCACTTTGAAGATGAAGGAACGTGGTTATTTCTTGAGATAAAACAGTTTTACATAAAAATCAGTTATTTATTCGAAAATTCGCTCTTATAGCCATGCTGCATGACTGTGTTTTTTTTTTTGCAGACAAGACAACCTAGGTGCATGCGGATTCATTTCTATAGGCTGGTTTGTACATAATGTTAAAGGATATTTTCAGACTTACTAACTATTTTCCTAACAATTTTTTGAAACTTATCAGTTGGTTCTGAAGGCAGTGGTTTACAACTATTGTCATTCAAAAAATTAACAGTTTTGGCAACATAATCAGTTTTTGTCATAATGACTGTAGCGTCACTACAGTTGTGACTGTTCAAAACTTCATATGTTCACAAGTTTTTTTCCCAAAAGTTTTTTTTCCAACAAGCCAGTTGTCGTTGAGTTGTTGTCGTGTTGCCTTCAAGACATCCAAAAAACCATTTTATACTTTTGAATTCGAAATAATATCTTCTTACTTAAATTCCTTCTTCCAAGTGTCCGTCATTCATAGCAATAGCTACAAGTGGTGACCCCGACGTGATAACGGACGAAGGCAGTGGACTTTCACACCAGCTACCGAACGACGAGTTATTGACTCCTGGTGTACCCCCACAAGTCAGCCGGGTGGCGCTTAAAGTACCACCTTTTTGGAGGGTAAATCCTCGATTATGGTTTCGGCAGTTGGAGTCCCAATTCTTCAACGCCGGCATTACCAGTGATTTAACCAAGTACCACACTCTGGTTGGCGCGATCGAGAGCGACGTTCTGGCTCAGGTCAGCGACGTAATCTCCAACCCTCCCGGACGCGACTTGAACGACACACTCAAGCGGAGACTTGAAGAGCGATTTTCAGACTCTGAAGAACAACAATTGCGGAAGCTGCTTGGCGATCTGGAGCTGGGCGACAGGAGACCGTCCCAACTATTGAGGGAGATGCGTGAGTTATCTTCGAATCGGGTAAGTGACGTACTTTTAAAGTCCTTGTGGTTGCAACGTCTATCTACACAAACCCAAGCAATTCTCAGTGTTAGTGACCAGGATTTAAATAATCTTGCAACTATGGCTGATAAAATAGCTGAAGTTACTATGTCATCTTCATTGCACGTACTTTGCCCACCAAGCACACCAGCCCCACCTTCCTGCAATTGCTCGACCAACCTAATTGACGAATTGACGTCCGAGGTGCGGCGGTTGTCAACCCGCATCGATGCTCTTGATCTGGCTCGTTCAGAGACCAAAGGTCCTCAAGACAATCGCAGCCGCCCACGTTCTCGTTCCCAACACGAGTTGAGTTGTTGTCGTGTTGCCTTCAAGACATCCAAAAAACCATTTTATACTTTTGAATTCGAAATAATATCTTCTTACTTAAATTCCTTCTTCCAAGTGTCCGTCATTCATAGCAATAGCTACATGACTGTAGTATTGCCTTTATCTGCCTTAAGGGCTACAAGCTTCTTGTCTGCCATCTCCCTAAAGACAAAGCTCCGAATCTTCAACTCCAATGTATTACTTCATGAACGCGAGACATGGAAGACGTCAAAGGCAATTGTGAAGAAGCTCCAGGTTGTCACAAACCGATGTCTTTGAAGAATGTTCTGGCCCAGCACGATAACGAACGAAGACTTATGGAGAAAAACAAGTCGCGAGCCTGTGGAGAGAAAGTGGAGATGTAGTGGGAACACACTCCGAAAGCCTGACAATTCTGTGGAGAGGAGGGCAATCGAGTGGAATCCACAAGGGGGTGAGAAAGCCAGGAGGGCCAAGAAGGACCTGGAAAAGGACCGTGGAAGAGGAGCTGAGAGTATTAGGGAAAACGAAAAGCCAAATGAATATCATAGGACCCAGGATGGTGGCGTGAACTGGTGCAGGCCCTATGGTCCAGCAGGGACAACAGGAAATTAATGAATGAACGAACCGGCAACGCAAGTCTCCACTGTTGCTTTGAGTTCGGACATCGCATAGACAAGGACGAATTAAATTCTTCCTGTAAAGATGACGAAAGCAATTCGTTACCGGACACGACCGGTATTCAATTTTTTTATGATCGAATCAGCCAACATTTTCAACCATGTCCTTGCCATATGGGCAAGGAATGCACCCACATATTTATAATAATCAATCAAACACGGTAAACGTATGGGTTGTGGTTCACTGTGAGTACAATGAACTGTTGTGTTGAAATACTACTGTTTACTATAAATTTTCGTCAATTTTGTTTAAAAAATATTCAGAATTCGGAAAAATGGTAGCTAGAAGCCCGATTTCAAAACGTATGAGGGTGTATGTGTGTTTTTAAAATGATGAGTGGTTAAAAGTAAAAATGCAGCAAGAAATTACATATCAGATCTATTGACATATGATTAGCTGTTAACCCAAGGAGGTGGAGCGGAGCTTCGGAGGCAGCAAAGGTTCTCAATGCTGCCAACAACCCAACATTAGAAATGACAAACCTTCCGGGCAACCTTCAAGAACCTTTGCTGTGGCTTTTTGTGAACCTCCCTTCGGTTTGATTTTGAGAACAAGTTTTTTAAATTTATTCATAAATTTGCGGTTCTATCCATCCATAGCGGTTATGTACATCGTTCAAAGTTATGCAATACGTAAGCAGGATTTGAGTTTAATTACTCGGCGATTATCAACCTGGGGGCCTATTCACTAAGCCAAAGAGACATCTCTTTCAGGTCCGACTCTCTCTTTGGGCCAAATAGATTTTTATAGTATCCATGACAGGGTTATTCAGTAACTTTTCAAAGAGAGAGTTGGCGGCCATCTTGGCATTCTCGATCTCTTTCAGATAGACACCTGATTAGGTGTCTTCCTCGAAAGAGAGAGTCTATTTCTCGTTTGTTTCACAGTGATCGTGTAACATCCTCCTTCATCCGCAACCACATCGGTACTTTTGATCGTGTATTCTTTCATTTCATAAAGGTAAGTCAATTTTAATTAAAAATATATACATAATCATTGATTCATGAGTAAAAACGTCCAAGTACGGGTTGAGGTAGGTACCTACCTACCTACCTAAGAGTGGCCGTTCATTAGGTGTAGATATAATCAAGCATTAAGCCCCCTAATTCGACTTTTTCTGTTGATAATTGAGACTTTTTTTTTCAATTTCATTTAAACTTTTATCCGATTCATGAGTAAAAACATCCAAGTATGGATTGAGGTAGGTAGGTACCCATTGAATAGGTATTACTAATTCGTTCATTATTAAGGAATTGAGCTCCCGGGGGCACAAACATCTCGCACTTCATGGATACTATGGAATTTTCGTGTATTAGGATCCATATCTCTTTCTCAAGGTCTCTGGAGCTATTCAGTAAAATAGACGAACCGGGGAGACATTGGAAGAGACTGTCTCCCAGGGGAGACTATCTCTCGCGGGAGATTTTCAAAATAGATAATCTCTTTCCACTGTCTATTTTAGTGAATAGGCCCCCTGATACGTCATTTCTAGCAGGAAATCAGAAATTCAAATTTCAGTCGTTTTCTGCCTAGACTTTCCGACAAAAACACCTCATTATGTGGTCAATAAGTGTTAATTTCCGTTATTGAACAGAATTTGGTCAAAACAACGAGAATTCATTACTCACGAAAATTACCCATTCATGGTCACAACGCACACAACCTGGAGCTGGAACAAATTTGGAGGTCACACCACCATGGAGAGTTAGCAAATCTAGGTTCATGTACATGATAATATATGTACATGTTGCATGCATGTTATATGCATGTACATGTTGTATGCATGTTGAAGAACTCAGCAAACATTACCTTCACAGAAGACGGTTTATATAAGATGCTCAATGATACTTTCCTATGATGTAATACGTTATGGTGATGATCTGTGAATCTGATGTTCTTGAATTCAAACAAGCAGGTGTTCTTCTTATAAAGCCAGTTTTACGGCTCCAAAAACAGACCCCCAAGCAGTCCGTTCAATAACTCGTCTCCCGCAACAAATATTACACCAACTGTTGAAACGAAAATGGCCCGAGGGTGTATTTAGAAATCGTCAAACTGCTTCTTGAGCCTACAGCTTTCTCGCTCACTATACTGGGAGGTGGGAGGGGGCTTTCCCTGATGTGGAGGTTACCTCCGATTTCATAATAACTACCGACCTGTTGAAAATATTTATTATTATATATTATGTCACAAACACCGCCAACCTTGACTCGTATCCCTTAACTCAGTTTCTCAAATCGAAAAACAAAGCTATATACTCAGCCGCACACGACGAGCAGCAATTTTTCCTCGCGTTCAATATTCCTCTAAGCCTACGCTCAAAGGAACTATGAGCTCGATTAAAAAAAAAGTGAAACTGTCTATTTTCATAAGCGAGGTTCGGGCTGTATACCGCCGACCAGGGTAGATCGAAAGGTTCGCTCGTTCGTATACGTCACAGAACGTGGGAAATTTTATTTTTTATTTCATTTATTTGTTTATTTTTTACATAAATATATTCACGCAAATGCCCAGTTGTTAAGAAACAATAATTAATATAGCAACTTAATGAGACAACGATAACACACGGAATCCAGGAACGCCTTATCCAGGAACGCGGGAGCGTCCCCCCCCCCCCCCGTGAAACCGAAAAACGCTGCAAAGTACTTACTTATCACATGGGTTTATTATTCTACTGGACATACCTACACAAATGCTAACTGTTCATTTTTGTTTCTTTCATGTGAAATACCTGAAATAGCTATTTCTGATGGTTTCCACCAATTTTGGCCTCCAAAACACGAATTAGGTACGATTTTTTTCTTTTCAAATTATCTTTGATCATTGGTAGTGCCATTCAATCGTCTTGATCCACCTGTTGACACTTTTTCTAGTGTTATCATACAAACTGATGGTGATTTCAGACGATTTCCCAGGTTTTTCACTCATAAAAAAAATAAATTTTGGGAGCTGAACATTTGGTAGATCCTCAATTTTCCACTCTGGTCAAAATCGAGTTCATATTCGGTCTTCTCGTCCCAAAAACATTGAAAACGATACCTCAAAAGCTCATGTTACTAAAACACAAAAATACCTATTTTTGTACACATTTTCACTCATAACAACCCAGGGTATATTCCGATCGGGCTGCAAAGTTTCTGGATACAAATAGAGCCCAACAAAAGCATGTGTGCGAAAGAAAGAATTTTTTAGAGCGAAAATGAAGCCGGTACACGTGATACGGCGAGCGGCGTACGGCGGGTATATAAATTTTTTGCTGAGCGAATACATAGGTGTATTATTCACAGAATAATAAACCGAAAATCGATGCGATAACAAGCAATGTTTGCACAACAGAACAAGTAGGGGTTTTTCCACTCTCGGGGGGGGGGGGGGGGGGGGGGCCTGAGGACGCGTACCAAATTTCAACGATCGGGACCAGAAAAGTTTGAAAACCGCTATTTCTCAAGTTTTTTTTTAAATCTTAGCGAATTTTCGAAGAAAAGGAAGCTATTGTTCTCGGTCCAAAATTTTTAAAACTCGAATTTCCGAAAGATTTTTATACCAAAATCCGTTTCAGACCGTCCTGAATTCACTGCCGAAAGACACCAAAAATTATATGCATATATATATATATATATATAAGGTTCTTACTCAAGGTGTATACACGATTGATTGCATCTGTAAAAGAAGAGTTTATTTTGACTAATATAAAATGATACTTATTGATGAATGGAAAATAATGAAAATTATAAATACAACTGTGAATACGAAATGAAACATACCTGTAAAAGAAGAAATCAAAAACACGTGAAAAACAATCGAGTGGGAACCAAATTAACTACGTCAACTGCCGTCGGGCGTCGGATATCAACTACCGGTTCGCGTTAGTGATATCGATGTTTGTACTTTAAAGGTAGAAGTCCACACGGATAAAAGAATCGTCGGCTGGGTGGAGTTGCTATCTGAAGTTGACACTTGTCAAACTTTACATCCCCCCACCTCAGGCGAAAAAATAAGCTGCTTTTTTTTTATTTTTTATTATTTTTGTTTTGTTTTTGTTTTTCTTTCATTTTTTTTTTCTTCAATGATTTATTTAATCTGACTTTTGTTGGAAGGAAAGTGGATACAGTTGTGAAACGTGGTAATTGTTTGACTCAGATTTCCGAAAACCAGAATCTACCTGGTAGATGGAATCCGATATCTTCCCCAGGATTTTAAAAGGACCCGTCCGAATAGGATCGAGTTTATTACGGTTTAAGCTGTTGCCGTGAGTTACATAAACCAAGTCACCCACTTCAAAAATGGGGGATTTCCGGTGTTTGTCGTATCGTCGTTTGTTGAGCTTATGGATTTTTTGTGAGTTTTCAAAGGCTTTTACCCTGTCCTCTTCTAAATTCCTTGCTGCTGCACAAATAGCGGGAACTACGGGTACTTCTGTATTATTTAGTAAGTAGTTCGGGCTGAATTTGGTGGAAGTGTGGATTGTGTTGTTATATTCATCCACACATTCCGCTGCAATTAATGACCAAGGGCGCTTTGTCCCTGATTTTCCTTCATTGATTCGACAACGGATCCGGTTGGTTAATGTTTGGTTAAGGCGTTCATTGAGACCATTGGAAAATGCGCAATCAACTGCCGTAAAAACCAATTTAACATTATGCCGTTTGAGGAATGCTTTGAAATCAGCAGAGTTTATTCCACTATATTGATCAGCCAATAGAGTTCCAATTTTGATGTTTTTGGATAGAATTTTGTTCAAGAGTGCAATGAAATCGTGAGCTTTTTGTGTTTGTGAAGCATGGATATAAGCGAATCTAGTAAAATGGTCGACCACAAGGTGCAGGTAGCGTTTAGGTGAGCGATTGCCTCCAAAGCCACCAATGGTATCCAGAGACATATATTCAAATGGTTTTGTCGCAGGACCCAATTGGGAGAGGTATCCATAGATAAAGGGAATCCTGGACTTGTTCCTGATGCAAGTGTCACAAGCTTGGCAGAAGCTACTTATTATCTTTTTTAGATTCTTACAGAAATAAAAAGGAGATATCTTCATTTCAATTTGGCTAGGGCCTATGTGACCAAATTTATGGTGAACCTTGTCAATTAGTTTATTACAGAATTCCTCAGAAACTACAATTTTTTTTGTTCGTTTATGTTGGCTGTATAATATGCCAAATTGTTTTGTTAAATGATGATCTGAAAACAGGCTATGGTCCAACTTCTGTTGATCATTAATTATTGCAGGTAACTCGACAAAATTTACTATTTTAAGGTCATCGGCTGAGTCAAAGGATTGAAGCACAGGATTCCTGGATAAGCAGTCAGCTTCAGAGTTTGATTTACCTGGGACGTATTCTATCTTGAAGTTGAATTGAGACAGGCAAAACATTAGATGACCTAACTCATCATCTGTTCGTGAATTTAATTTCATATGCTGTAGAGGTTTGTGGTCCGACTGAACAACAAACTCTATCCCTAGTAGCCAGTGTTTCCAGTAGGTCAATGCTTCTTTAATTGCCAAACATTCCAAGAAGATTGCTTTTTTGGTACGTTTATGGTGCTCAGTCAATTTTTTTGAAAAATAGGCTACTGGTTTAAAGGTGCCATCATCTTGCTTTTGTTTGAGGATGGCTCCAATTCCTTCGAGGCTTGCATCGGTTTGCACTACCGTTTGCCTGTCCGGGTTGAATATAGCAAGGCACGGCTCTGTCGATAGATATTGTTTTATTAAATTTAAACTCTTTTCGCATGCTTCACTCCAGTTGAAATTTACGTTTTTCCTTAATAAATTGTGTAAAGGTTCAAGAGTTTGACTAACTTTTGGAATATACTCATGGTAAAAATTGATTTTACCTAGAAGTTGTCTAATATTTTTTTTATTTTTTTGGTGTCGGAAAATTCATAATAGGCAAAACGTTATCGTAAATAGGTGATGTCATGTTATTCCCGATCCAATGACCAAGGTATTTGACACTATTCGTAGCAAATTTGCATTTTAAGAACTTGAGTCGAAAGCCTTCTTTGATTATTGCCGCAAGTAATTTCTCCAAGTGGTCTATGTGGGCTTCAAAAGTTTTCGAAAATACCAAAATGTCATCAATGTAATTAATACAAAAAGAGTCGAGGCTATTTCGACGGATAATGTTGCGTAATATTCTCTGGAAAATTGCTGGAGATGTTTTCAATCCAAACGGTAAACATCGCCAGTTATAATGCCCAGTTTGCGTCACAAAACCTGTTTTGTAACAATCTTTACGTCTTAGGGGTATCGACCAAAATGCACTATTAATATCAAGAACCGAATACCATTTGCAATCTCTGGTTTTTACTATTATGTCAGAGATCAACGGAAACGGTTGACTCTCTGGGACAACTAGTTTATTCAACTCCGTAAAATCAATGCAAAGCCTATTCTTCTGATTCTCATCCCTTTTGTAGGCCAGCGTGACCGGGGCTGCAAAAGGAGATGTAGATTCTTCTATAAGGCTTGCAGACAGCAACCGTGAAATTTGAGATTCGATTTCTTGTTGGTCCTGTATAGAGCACCTGTACGGTCGTTTCGACACGTATTTGTGCTCGATTAATTTTATAGTTGCTTCGTGGTCTGAAACAGTCCCAACGTCAAATTTATCTCTAGCAAAAACTGTCTTGTATTTTTTTATCAAATTTTCGATTTTAAATTTTTGTTGCTCATTTAAGTGATTTAAATCGGCTTGAAATGCGTTTATGTTAATGGATTCATTGAAATTTACGTAGCGAGAATCGTTAGTTTTAATAGGAGGAGTTGAAAAGGCTTTGCAAGATTTTGAAAACTCGGACGAAATTTGAGTGATCTTCAAGTTTTCATTTTGGCATAATTTAAATGTCGCAATCAAGTCCAATCCAATAAGAAAATCGTAACGAAATGCATTGCTCTTTACTACAAAAACTGATATGTTATGGCAAATATCCATTATGCGGAGATGAATGTTAGCAATGCCGCATACTTTTCCGATACCACTGACCATGTTGAATTTGCTATTATCTGCCTTTGAAACATCGATGTTAAATTTTCGTAAGACATTATAGTTAATCAAAGAAATATTTGATCCAGAATCATAAATTCCAATACATTTTTTACTATTATTGATAAGCAAATCAAGTTTTATCAGTGGTATCGTTATTAGTTTTTTTGATCGGCTAGTTTTGAATTCAATTCTGTTTCTATTTCTAAATTATTTACCGCTTTGACTTTGTTTGTATCTTTGAACCAACAGTTTTTCTCCTGGTGATAACGAGTGCCTCGATTATTTTTCTCACAGATTGAGCAGGCATGTTTCCCTTCCTTCGACGTTGCCTTTTGAGATTTCCCGGACATTTCTGCTGCTCTTGAGTTCGGAGTTGCTCTATTTTCGGCGCTGTCCATTTGGCTGGTCTTCCTCTGCAATTCGTAGTCGTACTTCTTCACTTTTGAGATGAGATCTTCCAAAGAATTCATAGAAGATCTTTCTAGCTCGTTCTGAATCTTGATCGGGAGGCCAAGGACAATGAGGTTCAACCTTAATTTGACTGGGATGTCATGGTCGAGGTCGAGGAGCAGTCGTTCCTTCTTCAAAACGAAGTCAATGAAGGAGCCCGTCAAATGGCGATACCCATAGGCGTATCTAATGGGTGTATAGGAATCGTCACTGAACGTGGAAATCAAGTTCTCTTTCCAGTTATCCCAATCCGCTTCAATTCCGAGTTTCTTCTGGGCGTTTGAAAACCAATCATTCAATGATTGGTCCAAACACGATCTAAAAACTTCGATCAATCGAGTACCACTTAGAGAAAATCGAGCCGCTTCTCGTTCAAATGCGATAACCCAAGCCTGCACGTTTTTGTTCCGAGTAGAGAATTTTTCGATCAAAAATTGATTCGCAATCGTAGTTAAGGGTACCTCTTTCCTTTCAACAAGCTCTTTGAGGCATGCGGCCAATTCGGATAATCCTGTTCCGGATGAAGATTGAGTTGTAGTCTCACTTTGCTGAGCAGTCGCTTCCGGTAATAGAAAATTGTTGAATGTGAAGTTTCCAGCGTCGTCCATGTATAACTTTTCAAGATCAGAAGAAAAAATCACATTTACAGATCGATACTGACCTCTAGACTTGATGGAATGTACTGCATTTTTGACCACGGGAAGATCCAATAAATTCTTGTGTGTACCCAGAGTTTGCAATTCTTCCGGGAAGCTGTACCAAATTTCAGACTCCGCTGATTTGATTTTTTTTATTTTCAAAATAGTAGTCTTCTCCGTTGAACTGCTGGCTTCGGCGACAATGTACAGTTGGTATTTCGACATTTTCGTTTGGCATTGTTTTTCACGTGTTTTTGATTTATAAGGTTCTTACTCAAGGTGTATACACGATTGATTGCATCTGTAAAAGAAGAGTTTATTTGACTAATATAAAATGATACTTATTGATGAATGGAAAATAATGAAAATTATAAATACAACTGTGAATACGAAATGAAACATACCTGTAAAAGAAGAAATCAAAAACACGTGAAAAACAATCGAGTGGGAACCAAATTAACTACGTCAACTGCCGTCGGGCGTCGGATATCAACTACCGGTTCGCGTTAGTGATATCGATGTTTGTACTTTAAAGGTAGAAGTCCACACGGATAAAAGAATCGTCGGCTGGGTGGAGTTGCTATCTGAAGTTGACACTTGTCAAACTTTACATATATATATATTTATATATTTATATGTGATGGAGAAATGAGCCTGCCTCCTGTCTGAGATTCCGAAACGTAGTACTCGCAAGAAATGAGCCTGCCTCCTGAAACGCTTCTGAAACGTAGTACCTACTCGAAAACACCAATATTGTGTCGCCACTGGCCGCTCGTAAATCCCCTCGAGGTACTTTAACAAACTATTGAAAACTGGAGGGGAGCGCTCACCCTGAGGCCCCACTCCGCAGTCTGTTGTGAGTAGTTGCTCTGTTAGGCTAGCTTCACACTTGCGAGTTTACGTTACAAGTACCACTGTGAGTACCCTCGAGGGGGAGTGTGCTATCGAGTTTTCCCATTTTAACAGTCCGAATCAAAATAAATTAGTTTTTAATCATATCGTGAGTGTTTTGCTTGTGTCTCCCCATGGCATCTGAGTATGAAGAAGGGGAAATATCAGACCCCGAACCCCAGGACATCATATATATATATATTTATATATTTATATATGTATGTGTCATTCCAGACGATAACTCTCGAAAGAATTGAGATAAAAAGTTCAAATTTGCACGAAAAATCTGTCTTGGCAATCGACAGGCTAAGTTCGTAGATGGGCAGAATCGGGTCACTCTAAGGGGGAGTTTTGGGGAGTTTTAGGGGGGGGGGATTACCCATAAATTCCCAAAATGAAACAGTCTGGCAAGTGACACCTCATTTTAAAGGTTTTTGTACGCTGAACACGATGGTGAAATCAGAATTGCGATATCTCATTCCGTTCTCAAACTGGAGCACATTGAAGATGAAGGAACGTGGTTATTTCTTGAGATGTTCTTCCTTATTCGTCTGCTCTAATCTGATAACGGAATGGGATATCACAATTCTGACTTCACCATCGTGTTCAGCGTTGGAAAATCTACAAACCGAGGTGTTACTCGACAAAAAATGGAACAAAAAATTTGTTACGTATACAATGCCATTAACATCACATTTTACATAAAATCAGTTATTTCTTCGAAAATTCGCTCTTATAGCCATGCTGCATGAGTGTGGTTTTTTCTTTTTCTTGTTCTCTGACGGGGCTACAAATATCTCGATGGCCACGGCAACAAATTCCTTATGCTCAAAACGAGTGCCTTTAGTGAAATTAGCCCCCCCCCCCTCCGCCACCACTCCCTTTTGTCTTCGGGGGGGAAGGGGGGGCTCGTTCCAAGTAGTAAGTTAGATAGCGTTTCAAGAGCTGAAACTTGGCACATTTCTTCAGTGGAGTTCCCTGAGAAAGCGATCAAAATCTGAACCCGATTGGTTCAGTAGAAACCGAGTTATAACTGTTTAAAAACGCTGCAAATCATGGACAAGCCACACAATTTTTATGTTCTTCACGTTTCGTTATCAGTCAAAAATAAGTCACGTACCTACTAAAGGTAGGTTCAGTAATCTTCAAGGACACGACCCATAGTAGGTACACAGTTCGCCACCATGTCGTCTGATTATGTGTAAGGACAGTTGTGTGACGCATCGCTACTCGCTTTGGTTTTATAGTTAAACGTCGAGTAAGCGAACTTGGTGAGGGGATCGCGGAAAACGTTTACGTAAAGGACGTGTGAATCAGTCGCATCTGCTGTGTTAATTACGGACTGCAAACGGTCGCACGATTTTCCTTCGAGCGATCCTGTTTCCCCGAAGGCGAACACCTGGTGGTACCCAGGCGTGGGCGGCTCTGTTACTCAAACTATCGCATTATCCTCCAGAGATAGTTGGTCATATCAGCGGTAATTCATGGAGCTGCCATAATCTCTTAGATACCCTTGTTATTGCATACTTCCCTCTGTCAAGGGGAAATGGCATTCTCACTCGAATGTTAATTACAGACACTTCAAGAACTTGTGGGCAGATTTTATCAGTTTACTGGGCAAATCATCTGTGCGCCCATAGTTGAAACAACCACGGCATTTAACGAATATCTGCAGAATTTTGGAGGTTAAATTTCAGGAATGTTGTTCAACATCACAGGCGTATCAGTTTCCACGCAAAATTATGGTTTTTGACGGAAAAAGTAGAGATATCTAATATATCCAACTGTAAATTTTATCAAAGTTAAACAATCCTGAATTGCAACATTTTTTTGATGATTCGTAGTTTAAGGCTCATTTGTTCCAGCCTGCACACCATCTACCTCCATCAAATCATGCCGCATCCGTGGAAGTCATGGCGTGGGTGAGCAGGTACGTCCGAAGGCGCGGGTATGCACTTATCCAAATTTTGTTTCAGGGGTTTTTATGATTTCCCCACTGTTTTCTTGTTCACTAATTTCGCTTTCCGAAATCCCCCCCCCCCCCCCCCCCCCGCCTGATCCTCCAGGGGTTTCGGTGCGCAAATGGTATAATATGCAAATAAGGTTTAAGGCGCGATGAGGAACTTGCACACTTTTTGTTAATTGCGGAAATCAGTAGCGGATTGTGTTTGAAAACGAAAGACGAAAGAATTTTTTTCAGACGCGCCAGTGATTAAAAAAAAAAAAAAACGAAATTTGAATTTCAGAGAGCCCGCCAAAACGCCCGCTTCGGGCTGACCACTCCCCGAGCCTGACCTCACATTTCGCGTGTCTAATTATGTCTCGATCCACCATCAACTTCCCCCTTGAACTGAATCGTTGGTTGTTTTCGCGAATTTTTGGTGATGTTCATTCAACTTTTCGTGGTACTCAACACTGAGTACATAATTCACAACAATGGACAAAATACCTAAATAAAGTGAAGGATGGGTATGAGCACGATGAGGCGTCATATTTCAACTTACCGCCTCTCAGTTCATTTGGCCTGTGCGAGTTCATTTCAAAAATAAAACTTGGGAATTTCGGAATGAAAGGAGTGAAGACGACGAGGTGAGCCGCTATTATGTGAATCAACTACAAGTAGCTAATGTAGTTGTACATAAAATTATGTGTAACTAATTTGCCTACAAGTGCGGTTGAAAACGCACTGAGTTCATGTTGAACCCTTTTCCCAGTGATTACCGTAATTCGCAGGTACCGTTCACCTATATTATTCTACCAATAGTGTATTCTATCCTAGCCTATTTCGCCATAATACCTCTACACCTAGCCTAATTTTACTAGTTACCTATTTCCGAACTATTCCTGACCTAAGTTAGTAAAGCAGGGAAAGGTGAGGGACTTCCGCATTCGACTTTACGCATTCTTTCTGTCTTCGAACAGTAGATAGGTACGTTTCACCTATGTGCCTACCATCTATGTGTTTTCCATAGAATTCATTATATTTCTACGAAGTCAACCATACATTCTATAACTTGCGGTTCAGAGTAGTTGGGGGTGGATGGTCTCACAAAATTTGAATGACAATCAAAAGAATGGTACCTTTTCCTCATTCGTAAACGTCAAGTCCTGCGAAATGCTGTATGCTTATATTTTGTGGAAAAACTTCGTTTATAAAATGAAATACATTAAACCTAAAGGATGTTTACCTACTTAGTTATTTTGAAGGATACAATTTTTTGACTTTTTGCATGCATACACAGCTTTTGATGAAACAAAACTGAAGATAAATTTTATCCTACCTGAAATAATTTATCCATCGATGAAAAGCAAAGTTACGTATGACGGAGATCTGATCACCGTCAGGTACGTATATTACTATAAATAAATACTCTTACCTACTTATATTAAGACGATCTCCGCAAATTTACATAGATTTACGGGTAAGTGATATCATAGCCTTTTCTCCTTATCAGGTTGAACCACCTTTTTCGGGTTTGTTGGCCAGTTGGCACAACAATGAACCACTTTGGGGCGATTTAGCAGTTGAGCTGGCACAGTTTTGGCACAATACAATATTTGTATGCATTTTTTCTCGGAATAACAATAAAACATGAAGGAGTAGCACCGCGAACTTTCTGATTTCTGCATTTACTCCATAATTCGTCCGTCCGTCCAACTTTGTCTTTGTTTGGCTGTTGGTTCCATTGTTCTTCTTCTTCGAGGTAAGTATATTCGTTTTCCCTATGCAGTAGGTTGTTACTTCTGTTGTTTTGAACATGTTGAAGCATCGCGGAAAATAAAGAAAGGGAAAATTGTTAGACTAACGTAGTTGTTAGTTGATGATAAGCGTGGAAATCATCTTGTCCCCGGGGAATTAGAGAACTGTGACGTCACACGCTGGTCAGCCAATCACAGAGTGTTTCGCTTCCCCTTCTCCCGATTTTCAAATTAGATTTTAATCATTACAACAATATTTGTATCCATATTTGATTAGATTTTCTTGAACTGTAGTAGGTAGGTTGTCTAGTGTAGAGTAAAAAAGTTTCATACAGAATTTCAGATGGGTGCAAGTTCCTCAATGGTACACAGCCGCCATGGCCACACCGCTGGTGTGGCACCTATTAATGTAGGTTATGTTGAAGATCTAAAAACATATGATAGAACGGGAATATAAGTAACCAGTTTGTATTCTGGATGATGCGCTGCCTTCGCTAAATTGTGTCTACCTAATCAGTACGTAGGTATGTAACGGAATGTCTACAATTCGTACGCCATCTCTTATCAAATATGATATTTTGAGACAACTGCATTCCACCACGAATCATTTAATTCAAGATCATGTAAGATACGCCTTGAAAGAATTCCCGTTCATTCACTCACGCTAAACAACGCACGGAAAAAATGCTTCTTCCTTATAGCGGAAGGAGAATTACTGGAAATAATACTTCAACAATGTTGAAACAACCGAGCTTCATATTGACCGCCTGGTTAGATTTCGGATGATACCATAAATGGACGTAATAAAATTTTGTTTACCTTCGATAAATTTCACGTCTCCGCTGCGTCTGTAACACAAAATGAACAAATTATGTCAACGAATTTCAACAAGCGAGCAACATAATTTTCAATGAATTCATTATTCTAAAGGTTGGTGGATGGATCCAATGAATTTTTCCAGCAGAAAACTTAGTGGTGTGAAAGTCCTTCCGCCCGCATTGTCAGTCCATTCATGTTTTTCAAAAGAGGAAACACCTAAGTATCCATAACCCTGAATATTTACAAAACCCGCAGTACACGCCTACACTAATTTACCTACTTCTTCCTTTTGTGAATTCTTCGTATTACCTACTTTTCACAGACTTATGAGCTTCAATCATTATATTTACTATTGGTAAGAAAATATCAATAATTTCGAAAAACTAGAAAAATTTGACGGTTTTTAAATATGCATTTAAAAAAATTGGTACCTACCTGATAGATTGATTCCTCCTATTTTGTAAGTACCTAATTCCATAAAAGGCACCTATTGCTGGTTTACTTTTTGAAAAATGATCTAAATTCCGTGAAGTGACAAACTGAAACCTATCAGCATCACACTGATTTTGAGTCCGATCTGACAGTCTGTATCAGCACATTAGAAATGAATGAAATAACACAGCCTACTTAGATAACACTGAGAAAACCGAACACATTGATTAGAGAAACTATTCGGTACAGAGAAGATGAACTACGAATTCTGAGCAATATTTCTAAGCATTCTGAGCCTCTGTAGAATGCTGTAGAAGGCCCTGAAACTGAGGATCTTGTGGCGGTCGTAAGGGCCTCGCGGGACACTCGTATTTCTACATCACTTTGGGTAGAGCGCTACTGCACACTAACTCGAGATGCTGGTTCACATGATAAGTGATACAAGAAGGGAGACCAATAGAGCCCTCATCGAAGGTGGTCCCATTGTAGTGATTTGATGGGTCGCAAATGAAAATATGCAGAAGTGGCGAACTGGGACTTGAAACTGGCGTAACTATTTGCCAAGCTCGAGATTTCCCAATCTGAGAATCAGTGGCGAGAATGCACAACAGCGCAGGGCATCAACCTGAGTGCGTCGAACACTGACGCATTTTTCACACACGGGGGCAGGTTCCACGCCTTTCACTTTCCTCAACAGCATCATCTCGTGGGAACTGAAATGATCGCTGACGGAAAAAAACGGATCAGGAATCGTAAAAAGTTGTAGAACAATGGCGCAATGAGATAATGTGTTGCGGGTGTGTGATGGAATCAAAGTCCGGGTGGTCTCAAAAAAATCGTAAGTTCAAGAACTATTTAAAACCGTAAAAAGATTCACGTAAAAGAAAGGTATAGGCGTCCTGAAAATGTCAACCCCTATTTTTCACCCCTTGGAGATGACTGAGAGTAACGCCGAGCTTCGAGGACCAACTAGACCCCGAACGGAACCTATAACCCGAATTTCGTCAATTATTTTGGCTCATGGCAACTAAGAAAAGTGCCAAGTACGGCGGACGGACAGAATTTTTTTCATTGCATTTTCGGAATCTACACACCTTGAAACTTAAACCATCAATTTTTGAAGGGGGGGGGGGGGGGTTAGATTTTTTTTTTTTAATGCTCGATTCGAAAGTTTCATTATTGAAAATAATAAACCAAAAATAAACGAAATTTGAATTTCTCAGAGCCCGCCAAAACGCCCGCTTCGGGCTGACCACTCCTCGAGCGTTACCTCACATTTCGCGTGTCTTTATATCTCGATCCACCATCCACTTCCCCCTTGAACTTCACGTTACTGAATCACTAGTTGTTTTCGCAACTTTTTGGTGATGTTCATTCAACTTTTCGTGCTGTAATCAATAATGAGTAAATAATTCACAATAATGGACAAAATACCGAAATATACCTAGTGAAGGATGGGTATGAGCACGGTCGGCTTCAGAGAAAGCCGCGGCAGTAGAGAATTGGCAACGTCGCACTTCAGGCCGGCCGCGACAATCACCCACCAATAAGCCTAGGTTTGTTTATTTTCGGGTTTCGATAGTTTACCTATAGATCTTCCCGCGAGAATTCTTTTCAACAATAATATTTTTAACAAAATGTGTTGTTTTTAATAATAACAAAATGCCAGAAAATCATCTGGTGTGTGAGGGAATCGAAGTCTAATAATCCATACGACTCGTGGATATGCAGTTACCCCACCTAGCGTATCATTTTTAAACGAACAATAGCATTATAGAGGTCGGACGTATGTGAAAGTGAAGGTTAATTTAGCAGCTCGGTAAAACTTCAGTTCGGCAGAGCATTTTTGGTTCCCATTTTTACTCGTAGTGACGTTCGATTAGCGAGTGGAAAGTGGAGAGTTATAATGAAATACGTCTCATCCGAGCTACATTAGCCAATGGCCATCCCAATAATATTGGCCCGACTGACCTTTAGCCAATTCAGTTCGCTCTGGGGTGGTTCCATTTTCCGGATTCGACGATCCCTACTCATCCCTGATTGCTTCCTTGCAAATTAGGGTATCAGCTATTAGCTCTGCAGATTTCATCAATCAGTTTCACGTGCTTCCGGTATTCAGCGGCGAATTGGTTTTCTTCAATAAACTCCACCCCCCCCCCCCCTCCCATCACAATCACTGTCACACAATCGACTTACTTAGTACGAAGACAGACATCAGACATTCATAATATTATTATTAGTAGTAAATCGGTCGCAATAAATGAGATTCAAAAAAGTTCAAGTCATACAGTTTGAATTGATCAGCGAACCTTCGAACGCATTTGAAATACCCTTATTTTGAATTACGCGCCTTGTATTAATTTGTATTGCCGATTGTTGAGATAAGGTAGAGTTATAATGAATACCAGAATATATGTGGTTCGACAATTATAAATGGATAAACATTGTGTGAACTTTGATTTTGTCATTTTTAATATGTCAGTTTGAAAGAAATTGTGTTTCTTTACCCCAGTCAATGTTAAATTTGAAAGAATGATGCATATTTGAAACATCATAGCGCTCCAAAGTTTAAAGTATTTTTCCTTATACCTAGATAGAATGGCTAGATCTGTAGACAGGAATAGAATATGTGAATATGAATAAAAAGATTTAAGCGGGTATTCAAAAAATTTACTCACCAATACATAATTGAATTTAAAACGAAGAATTTGAATTCAAGAGAGTTTGAGTAGAAAAATATTGGAGGTTATCCTTACTTTTGTGATCACAGACATCTTGGCGACGTATTGGTATTTTGTCATCGTACAGCTGAAAGTTTATTTTTACCAACACTTGAATGTAATGTTTGTCCCATCAGTGTATTCGCTAAAAGGCATATGATGAGGCAGTGTTTAGGAATGCGTTTAGAATTGTGGTATCTGTTGTAGGTTTTGAAAGTAAAAGTAGTAGAGAATTTCTAGTAACGAGGTACACTACAGGTACTTCCTAGATTGAAATTCTGCCAATAAAAACCAGTGTAATACACAAATAACACCAAGACAAGATGACACCTCTATACATGATTTATCTCACAGCTTCCTGTACCAGCTCGCGGATCCAATTGATGCCAAGTCGCGGTACTGCATCGGTGATTACTAGCTTACTAGCAATTAGGTTTGCAAGGCTGAACGAAATGAATGTCTGAACCAGAGTTCTGGTAATCCAATATCACAGGGTAGTTATACGGTGGCATAAGGCGTTACTGAGCAATCAGAGGCCAGGTGTGAGAAAAATAGGATTCTACGGGCACACAGACACGGTGTACGAGTATATCGACACCGCAATACCTGCTTCTTGTCATTAGCGTCAGCGCTGAGGAAGGAAATGTTAATTACTTGTTGGGAGATGGAATTTCAACGAATCCTGCGGGAAGGTCATAGTGGAAAATGAGCTGAATAGAAATTAAAGTCAGCAACAAAGCCTGCAACAGATAATCGTACAAAACTGAGAATGAATTATGCCTCAAGTTAGGTTACAACTAGTGGGTCCGCTGGCCAGATGTCTCACTCAATTTTAAAAAAGGATTGGTTTTTTATTCTGTGAATACACCTATGTATTCGCTCAGCAAAAAAATTTCGAGCACCCCCCTCATAATTTTGGTTTAAATCGAGCATGAAAAAAGTGTTTCAACCCCCCTCAAAATTTGATGGTTTCCCTTTCAAGACATGTAGAATCCGAAAAATGCAATAAAACAATTTCTGTCTGTCCGCCGTACGCCGTACTTCGCAATTTCCTTAGTTAACATGAACCAAAATTGATGAAATTTGGTTTGTAGGACCCATTTGGGATCTACTGGGTCAGCGAAGCTCGGCGTTAATGTCGGTCATCTCTAAGGGGTGCAAAATCTCTAAGGGGTGCAAAATGTTCTTTGAAAATTCGCTAAAACGTTAGTTTTAGAAAATTCGCTACAATCAGCTGGCAGAGTATCAACCGCCCATTCATTTTCCATTTTTGACACACACACACCCCCCCCCCCCCCCCCCCCCATGGGAAGGACTTGTGGAACCACTGGCATGTCCTCAGATCTTTACTGAGTTCTTCCCGCTGAACTGCGAATCTCCGTACGAGGAAATTCAGCCGTCTATCAAGAATTCATACATTTTCTCGAGGACGGAGCCTGGAGCAGTGCAGGGGTCACTGGCTGGGGACGGGTGTGTCGTCCGCGCGTACCCGTAATTACGGTGTCCTGGGACCGGTTCCCTCCTGCTACACTTAGACGCCACAAGTAGATATGAAACGAAAGAGAGCAGCCTCGTAGCTAGTTGTTTAAAATGGCGTTTTCTCCTGGGAAACGGCCTCGTGAATAAAACTTTATGGGATCGATCAAAATGTGGCGTCACCATCGCGGGAGCAGTGGCCTTCGACTAGTGCCGCACTCACCAGCCGCTGAGGGGGCTCTCGTATGAATGAATGTACTCGTAAAGTACAACGGAGGAACGTAAAATATTAGATAAGAGTAGAGGGTTTATTGATTGGTCAGTATAAACTCAAAATTATGGCATTCGAGGGGAATTAATGCTCGCTGAGTGTGTCATCTGCTATCTACTTTTGCTACAGCCCCCAGAGTCGTTAATTACTGTTGAAACACGCAGATTACAATTCTCCCTCCCGCAGAGTAGCTGCCTATTCTTCAGGTGCAATTACTGAGCGTAGATATCGACAGATAAAAAGATGCAGAGGTATTCAGTCAAACTTTTAATATCAAGTTATATTATTTGCAATATAACTTGTCGTTGAATCACAAGGTAAGGCCATACCCCCAGGCGTATTTCCTGAAGATCTTGGTCACTGCACATCTGTATGGACGAAGATATTATGCAACACCATGATCTATACGGAAGCAAAATAGTAACCTTGAAGACTCTTTTCTGCCTTGACTTGACATCTGTATCTGTTTTGCCTTCGATGGCAACCATTTTATTATATAATTCCATGAACCGTTTTCAAAGCAACACAATTAGAGACTGAAAGTAATTTCAGCGCTATAACTGCAAACCGCTGCGGGTTACAAAGAAACCTGGGTTCCTGCAGAGTGAAGTTGTGCAATGGCAACTACTAGCCAAGGTAGTTGGGGTAGCGGCTTTGTGATCTACTGGACCAAGCTCGAATCATGCTTCAGGTTCAATACTAAATAATACTGATAGTTGCCTGGGAATTTCACCAATCAGTGCAAAAAATATTAATCAGGCCTAATACACGCCTGATACATGAAACTTGGCACAGAACGCGCGATATCGGGTGATGGGAGGGGAGTTGCGTCGATTGATAGGGCTATATATTCCTTTGAGTCACCCTTAGGGATTCCTTTGGGGAGGGAAACCGTTGGATGAAAGTCCACCGATGAAGAAATTTCATTTTATCAATACACCTAATATCAGAAGGTTGGCCTTATTTGAAAGGTTATCAATGGGAAGTACAAGTTGGATCCTCATATCTGTAACCACCTGTGGGTTGAGGTATGTACCCTTATAATTGGGGGCATCATAGTGGTGACGCAGCGCCCAGGAGTGATATCACGAGCGTTCCCAAATGACGTGATATGTTACCTACTAGTGTTTACAAAATGTATGCGTCACGAACGAGGGGTAAGGTTCAAATAGATCCGGGCTGACAGCACGACCGTTCCCGACAAGTGAAGTACAAGGTTTAGCCACTAGGTATTACCTACCGAATTTTGTCGGAAATTTCAGCTCTTGCAATAAAGTCCTACCAACTATAATATAACTGCAGATAGGTACGGCAATAGGAACGCAATAAGGCGAAGAGAAAAATGGTCAGATAATTTTAGCCAACTTCATCAAAATTACCAGCCAAATTCTTGAAAACTTTTCCCCATTTTATTTATTTATTATTATTTTTTTTTACTGTACCTACACTAATATTTTGACGACACCTACTATAACGTCTGCCTGTATTAAAACCAGTAATTTTAAACCATTTAAACGTGATTCCTTTAAGTGATTTCTTTACTGGGAACGGTTGGTCGTACATCGTGGCCAACAGAGTAAGGGAACGTTCGCACAGAATGATGGAGATGAAGGTTGACAACGACAGGAACGCTCTGTACACGCACTGTTTTGGCGCCCGCGCGTAGCAGGTATCAGCAGATCAGCAATTTCCCACCTCTGTCAGGTTGATTTCCTTACCTATCCAGAAGTATTGGTCGAACTAAACGTGATCAATTGCAAACTGAAGTTTTTCTATTTCAAATTAAACATTTTCGGTTCCCAATATTACACGTTTGCTATAAAATTTTAATTGAATTGAAACTTGTCGGGAAGGGGAAGAAGTATAATTATAGTCTCTCACATATGTTCATACAAGGGTCGCCTCTACTACAAGATCTCTACTATATAAGATCTGGCTTGGACTTTTCAACTACGCACATTCGACGGACGCATCAGTAACGAAAATTCACTTGGCACTGCATCTGACACAATGTTTAAATCACTGGGCAAACTCATACACCAACGCACCACGCCAACAGATAAACACACATCGGCAACCCAACAGCCAAAATACAGTGACCTGACCACAGACTTATACAACCACACGAACGTACATGCAACAGCCACACAACAGAAAAAAAGCCAAAAAGTGTTGGGAACTCCTGAATTTGTCTCAACTCACAAATTTTTATAGATATAACGTACATAATAGTTTATCTAAGTTAATACTATATATAATCCCTAACTTTTACATCTTATCTTTCATTTGAGCCTAATACATAACTGTACCCATAATACTGATGTTAACATATTATTTCAAACTTGGATGGTAACCCTCATCATTCTCGTTTGTTGTTATCTTAAATTATATTGTTATCTTAAGGTCCTTCCCAAAAGATTGGACAGACAAAAAACCCAATCACAAGTACAGAGTAGTTGTAAAAATATGCATACAGGTACGTTGGAAACTATGGGCGACGTCGCACATCACAAATTGTTTACAACGGCGCCATTATTGGCATCAGTGGCGCTATTAGGTCTGAAGGGAAAGAACACCTAAATTACGAACTCCACAAAGAAATACCAAACACGTATATGCATACGTAACGCCTATACTAGCACCAACGGCACCATTATCGGCGCCAGCTGAGGCGTCCTAAATTGTGACGTGTATTTATAAAGTTAACACAGCACTACATCCTACACCCATCATATTTCACGACCTGAGCATTTGAATATCTTTTTTTGCATATTTAGCACCCTAGGCCCGTCACCGGAAACTGAATAGCAAACTATAACGGTCCACCCAGTGAACCCACAAAACTTTAAGCCTTGCAGCAATAACTTCTTCAGCGAATTCGACGGCCCACAACGTAGATCCTCCTTCTGTTTTTTGCTATTCGTGGCGCCATAAGACATATTCACAGGGTCATTATGAGTGGAACAAACAAACAAATACCCGGGAAGTGTAGAAAATGTCGCCCGACTCCAAGATCACCTGAAACCTTCGGCAATAAAGGTGAATTTATGGTCATCGCAAGCAATCACCGTATTCATTCCTCACCTCGGGCAAACATTAATGTATTTCTCTCTTCATTCAATGTTTAATGGATTTCTTTCTATCCCCCCCCCCCCCCCCCCAGCACTACCATCCATCAGAGTTGCTGAGAATGGCCAAGAGTGTTGTGTTCAAATTGGAAGTAGATGGAGTAACATTCGATTATGTTTTCGAGTTTGAAAATCTATGTGCCACAATTCGAGACACATTCTTGGGACAAGCGCATGGGAGCTATTTTCAATGAAATGTTTAAAGAAATTCATCAATGAAGAAGAACGGCAATAGACACCTCACGTCTCGCCAACATCTCGTACAGTCCTTGCTGATCCCGAATTTGGATTACTGCATACTTACTCGTTTATTCTGCGGTTTCAACTCTGAACAAATCGATAGGATCCAGAAGTCATAAAATGCTACCTTCAGATTCACCTTCCACTCCCCGTGGAGGCCCACGTCACACGGTCTTATAAGAAACTAGCAACGCTCGCCCGCTTCCCTCGATCATCTATCAAAAATTCCTTTTTATTCTACCACTAAACACTTTGTACACCCGACCCGGCATGCGTTGCAATGCCACCCAATGAAATAAAGTGTTCCTGTTTTAATTCTGCGTACTGATATGCTTTTGATTAAACTTTTTTTCTTCTTTTTTTGCCGTCTGGTGTGTCCATGAACAAAAGAAGTTTTACCGACGCGCGAGTAGGTCATATAAAGTTGTCCGGCACGGCAAATGCAAGCGGCAATAATCAAGGCTTACGAAGAAAGCTGCCGACTTATTACCAAGAAGAGCAACCGAGATGCTCCTTGGTGGAACAGTTAGCTGGCAAGACACCGTTCCTTAGCGAGGAGGTTCTTTAATAGGGCTATGAGGAACGGTGAATGGGACACCTATAGACGATACCACTCCAAGTACACAGTCGCCCTACGAAGAGCAAAACGGTTGTCCTGGAAGAGCTTCTGCGAAGGACTGGAGGGTGTCTCTGCCGTTGCCAGACTCCAGAGAGTTCTGTCCAAGGATAGACCAAACCCAATTGGGTTACTACAGAAGGCGGATGGAAGTTATACCAATGACACGAGGGAGACCCTGGAGTTGCTCATGGGGGTACACTTCCCGGACTCCAAGGTCATGGAAGGGGGCTACAGCCCCGATGCGCAGGATGCCGAAAATGCAAGCCGCCTGCTAGACAGAGGCATCCTGAAACAAGCCAAAAAGATTTTTACTTCCAACAAGGTTAAATGGGCAATTAACTCATTTAAACCTTATAAGTCTGCGGGGGGCGACGGCGTTTTCCCGGCGCTGCTTCAACAGGGCCTGGACATGCTGGCTCCCCTCATCATAAAGACTTACAGCGCAAGTTTTGCACTCGCTTACATCCCAGAGGTGTGGAGGAATGTGAGGGTGGTGTTTATACCGAAAGCGGGCAAGACCTCCTCCACACAGCCCAAATCGCAGAGACCCATCAGCCTCACATCCTTTCTGTTAAAGGCCATGGAGAAGATAATTGGCCAGATGATCAGAGATGACCATCTCTTAACTAACCCTGTGAATAAGGCCCAACATGCCTATCAAAAGGGTAAATCAACAGAGACGGCTTTGTCCGATACTGTGGTGTTGATTGAAAAGGCCCTAGAAACTACAGAAATAGCCCTCTGCTGCTTTCTGGATATAGGGGGTGCTTTCGACAACACCAACTATGCATCCATTGAAAGAGCAGCGAGAAAGAAGGGGATAAATGACCCTACCATTAAGTGGATAAAGGCAATGCTGGTGAGCTGAGTTATCACAACCACACAGGGAGAGGAGAGTATCACTGTGGTGGCCAGCAAAGGATGCCCCCAAGGAGGGGTTCTCTCCCCCCTGTTGTGGCTACTGGTAGCTGATGAACTGCTTGAGATCTTATCTCAAGCCAGCTACGAAGTTGTAGCTTATGCGGACGACATAAACGTAATTGTAAGGGGCAAGTTTGACAACACTGTGTCAGAACGGATGCAGGGTGCCCTAGATGTCGTTCAACGGTGGTGTTCAAAAGAGGGGCTTCATTTAAACCCTGAGAAAACCACCGTGGTCCCCTTCACTAAGAGAAGGAAACTCTTTCTAACAGCTCTATGGTGAATTTAGGTTGATGTAAAATTCACCATGAGAGGTGGAGGTAATTGGATGTTGGATAGGAGTGAATTTACAGCAAAATTGGTGTGTGTTGAATTTTGGTGTGTTTGCGGTTAAGGGCGGACCTCCACCGAGCGTGTGATAAATTTCGTCAGGTTGGTTAAGGGCGAGACCTCCACCATACCTGACTAAATTTATGTGTGTGTTGAATTTAAGTGAGTGTTGGTGTGGTTAAGGGCGGACCTCCACCGAGCGTGTAGTGTATGTCATCCGGATCGGTTAAGGGCGAGACCTCCACCTGATCCTGATGAAACGTGTGTGAGCGAATTTAGTGGTGAAATTTGTGTAGCAAGTGTGTGCGGTTAAGGGCGGACCTCCACCGAGCGTGTAGTGTGTTTCATCAGGGTTGGTTAAGGGGCGAGACCTCCACCTAACTCTGATGAAATGGGTGAGTGTGAATTTACTGTGTGTGTGAATTTACTATGAGAGCATTTGAGAAGTGAAGTTTGAGAGAAGAGGTTTGAGGAGGAAGAGAGAGTAGCCAGCAGCTAGAGGAGACGTAGAATGGCGAAAATGGCGCAGGATCCGGGGTTACATAGACCCTGAAGCCACCACCCTGGTGGTGGGGTTTCAGGTTGTGTACCGGATCCTGCGTCGGTTGCCCCACTCTTACCGTTTATTCCCAGAGCCTTATTTTTACAGGTTGTTTTTAGCGAGAACTTAAATCTACTGAGTTGGAGTTCCGGGAGGGACTCACGACAAGCTCCTAGCCTTCAGGGTAAGAGGCTGAGCCTCGCCACTGAGGTCAAATATTTGGGGGTTATGCTGGACCAGAAACATCTGGAAGTACACAATCAGTAGAGGTAGACGGGCATTGTGGTCCTGCCACAGAATGCTCGGCAAGACGTGGGGCCTGACACCCACCATGACGGCATGGGCCTATAAAGCAATTGTCAGACCCATGGTCACTTATGCTTCAATGGTATGGTGGCAAAAATCCTGCCAAGTGACAGCACAAGAGGTTCTTCGGAAACTCCAAAGGCAGGCGTGCTTAGGCATAACAGGAGCCATGAATACCACGCCAACTGCAGCAATGGAGGTCCTTCTGGACCTCACTCCTTTGTACATTCATGTGCAGAGGACTGCCTACCTGGGGGCATCAAGAATGCAGCAGTTGGGGAGGATCAAGACGCCTGTACACAGAGAGAGTCATCTGAGTATACTGGATACTATCAGGACAGACCCAGTGACTCGGTCAGTTCCCGATTTCATGTTGGAAAGAAAGAACTTCGACCTTCCCTTTAAGGTCATTATAAATGATCGCGAGACCTGGAAAAGAGGCCTGCCTCAATTTGAACCAGGCTCACTAGTCTGGTATACAGACGGGTCTGTGATGGGGGGTAGGGCTGGGCTCGGGGTACATGGGCCGAACTTTAGGTTGGCCAAGCCCCTTGGCAGCGCAGCCACTATCTACCAAGCAGAAACCCATGCTATAGAAATTTGTGTGCAAGAGGTTGCCAGGAAAAGACTCAAAGGCGCAAGGATCTACATCCTATCTGACAGCCAGGCAGCTTTAAAGGCCATTTCGTCCTTTTCTATAACATCTAAGCTGACCTGGAGTTGCCTGACTTCCCTTAAGGGGGCTGCCCGTGGCAACAAACTTACGCTGCTATGGGTGCCCGGCCATGAGGGAATCGAGGGCAACGAGACCGCTGATCGCCTTGCTAAAAAGGCATCGGAGTCCATCCCATATGGTCCCGAACCACAGCTCGGGATCACCAGGAGCTTTATTGCTCTACAAGTGAAAAAATGGGAAGACGAACAAAGGGCCGATCACTGGAGCAACACCCCTGGGCTGCGACAATCGAAGCGGCTGATAAGCTTTTCCAAAAAGCGGGCTCAAGCCCTCCTATCAATGAGGCGCAAAGACCTTCGTACCATCGTCGGTCTACTCACTGGCCACTGCCCTCTAAGGTAGGTACCACCTTAAAAACATCGGCAAAGCCAGTACTGATATCTGCCGCCTCTGTACTGAGGCAGTGGAAACAGCAGAGCACATCCTATGTGAGTGCCCTGCTGTAGCATCAACACGATTCCGGCACTTCGGGAAGGGGTTCATTAACACCACCGATGTTGCCGGAGAATCACCCGTAAGCCTCCTCCACTTTGTGAGAGAAGAGGCCATCAACCGGGTTCTTAAATGAAAATAGGGACAGATGTCAAAATAGATCTCTTAGGTCTCATTGACAAGGGGCTCGGTACCCGTCCCATTTAAAAAAAAAAAAAAAAAAAAAAAAAAAAAAGGTCATATAAAGTTGTCAATGAGTGAAGCATGGAATTTCCAGACTTAATCCACACTTCAAAGCGATTTTTTGGTGGTCGTTGCGAATGCGAGTTATTAGTATGAATTTCGAACTGCATACCTGTTGGAATCATTGAGATGCGTGGCAACAGTACCTACATCTTCGCCTTTAAATTTTCAATTTAAAATTTTAGCATTAATGATTTTTGTGGTGACAGAAAGACAGAGGTGCGGCTTGGATAGGTGAGGTTTTAGATGGAGATGAAAATGTGATCGTTTAAAAGGTTAACACCTACGGTGAAGCCAGGAAGGTTACCACAACTAAACGCCGGAGGATATGCCCAGACGGTTCCACCAGGTCGGTTAACACCAGACCGGTTCCACCACTCCAAGTTCTTTTAGGTGAGAAAGTTAAGGAGGTATGAGGGGAGAGAGAGAGAGCGAGAGAGAAGTCATCGACTTGAGGTTTGGGCGTAGAATGGTGAGCCGGGTGAGAAGAGCGGGTTTTATAGAAACTCTTCCACCCTCCTCCAGTCCACAGGTTGTTACGAACCGTTGAGGGACTGCTGGAGGGAAGAGAGGTCTACCCTACTTTTGTCACACAGAACCTCCATTCGTTAGGTTTATTTGGGCAATCTTAAATGGGTACATGGAGTGGGAGGATATCACGACAATATTGTTCATCATCTTTTTCACTGAAAGTCTGGTACCTTCGCAAAGCAGTGGTGGATTGATGTTTCGGAGAAAAACACACTCACTCCCAAATACCCTCAGCTGTATGAAATACTCCCGAGCCAGATACTGTTTTACTGATTATTTGTGTCAAAGAAAAGATGGTTTTTGTTATCTGGATTTTTAATTTATGTCATGGATTCGATTTTATGCTTAAGGGGAAATAGCCCGAAAAAAACTTGTAAGAATATTCAACAGATGGCAACACCGTCGAGGGCAAATTAATATTCGCTCTCAGTTCGTTAATAATTGATCGATTTTCAATCAGTAAACTGCATTGGATTCAGAATCAGCATAGAATTTCCGGAAATTGGTTCTGGTGTTCAAAATTTGTACATCTGGATCACTGGCGTTCGAATTTGGCTGATTTTTTCGGAAATCCCAATTACCCAAATTCTAGAGGGCTGTGTGCTGATTAAGACGGTTTTTTCAAATTTAAAATTGGACAACTAAAACCCCATCAATTATTGTCCAGACGGTGATGGGCGAGGGGGTTGGGGAGGAAGGCAGCTCTTGAATGGTGGTGGGCGGCTTCCCAGTCGGGCCCCAGGCCCCCCCGCGGCGCTCAGGTACCCGACTTGTAATTCTCTTACAACAATCGTTTCTACCCAGCTAACCATAATTGTGTCTACCAAAACAGTCAGTTTTCCATTTATCATTTTCAATAATGAACCTTTGTAATTGAGCATGAAAAATTCCCCCCTCCCCCAACCAAATGTGATGGTTTCCGTTTCAAGGTATGTAGAATCCGAAAATAGAATAAGTAACGCTACAAATTATTATACAACGGTTTATTATTTACCAGTATAGATGATCACTGTTTTCTGAACTCAATACCTACCTTTGTGCTTCCCACAAGAGAGCCCTAAATCGAGTACTGGATCCAGCCGTGCAATCACATTTCATAAATGTGCGGCAGAATGAAGAATTCTATAGTTATTATTTGTATATATAATTTTTATTCTATAAATTATTTGCTGTTATTCAAGAAGCGTACCTAACGTTTGTTCAGATTAGAAAACTACCTATAAAAAAACCCAAAACAACCATCATTCGTCAAACAAAGTATCACGATACAACCAACTCGATTTCATACAGCCATCCGTGATTATAATCAGGTGTTCCCTAGCAGTGATATCTGAGCCGGATTTATATCGTTTCATTCACGATCAGAAGTGTGACTGAAAGTCAGAGAGTGTGGGCTTTTCGTTGACCGAAAATTTGGATTTTTGGGTGCGTCACCCGATGGCTGGATTGAGGGTGAAAATTCAATCATTTAAATTAGATGCCCTCAATCAGCCTTACCCTGAATTGGTAGATTCAAGATTGACGAGAAGCAGCCAAATTCGGGAGCCAGAAGTCTCTTTTGATGAGTTCTTATTACTCAGTTGATATTGTTACTTTTGTTATTAATTTCCGAAGAACCAAAAAAGTTATTATTTAATTAATTGAAATTGTAACAACTTCGTTGCTACGTTCATACCCCTTCTTTAGCAAATCTCACGTTTGCTCTATCATACTTTTTCGATTTATTAGAACATTATGTATGAACAACCTACCAAATTATTCCAAGTGTCTTTCAGATTTGAAAATTTTAGGTGTGCTCGTCCTGGAATAACGTCGATTTGAAAAAATAAAATAAAATAAAAAATTAATGATTGCGCAGGCACTGCTGTAACGTCCTAATTATCAAGTACCTACCCGTTGTGTACAACAACACGTCAATATTTCGGTTTTTAAATTAGGTAGGTGGTCTGAAAATTATCGATGTTGAATGAACAGGAATGTGGTGTATAAAGTTTGTGCGTCATGTACAGAGGCGTGCAACTCGTTGAACAGATTGGGGTACAATAAGATTTGAAATGATCATTTCAAACGGCCAAATAACCAATTATTACTCAACAGGTCAAATAAATATAACGATGCTATTAATTTTTAAGTGAACTTTGGTCAACTCAGGTTGTATGATACACGTGGGTATGGATTAGTTTATAAATCAACTGAGAAAGCATAATTATATACCTTCCACAGATTTGGACTTGATTCGAGATAACCGTCGGTGTCCATTCTTCGAAAGTGCGTAGGTATGGTACCTTGGTTGCTTCAGAGAATATATACGGATTTGGAGGTTAAAACAGAGGTACCTAGTACTCGTCCCTAATGAATTACGTCCAACTGGCTTTGAACTTTGAATTCAGGTATTTGGGTAGTAATTTAATTTATTTTTTATTTGTAGTAGGCTATTTGCAGTTTCAGGCGTCTGACCTCGAAGTCACTAATTTTTGTTTAGGAAATCGTATATTCAATCGGTCGTCCAATTTGGTACTTATAATAGGATTCAAATGCGATCAGTTGGATTGGGAAGTGGGGAGAGGTGCTTAGTTTAATTTTGGTGTACCTACCTAGGTAAGATCCTATACACTAATCAAATAAAAATAAATTACATTGATTAAAGTAGGTACTAATAATGTTAAAAAGTAAAAATAAATTATAATATAACTCAAGATCCTTGTTTCATTTATTTGATTATTTTTTATTTTTTATGTTATCATCCCTCCCATGACTGATACATAAAAAATAGCTCACACTCTCGTGTAGTTTGGCACTTGGTCATGGATGGGCCCAAACAGTTTCATAGCAAATATCGAACAGGGAGGAAGAAATCTAAAATTCTTGAATGGTGGGGCAAAAACTGTTCTCGGAAATGGCAGGTATCCAAGCTGCTCGGGCGGCGAAACCCCTCCGAAGGGGCCTGGGAAGCCGCCCACCCCCATTCAAGAGCCGCCTTCTTCCCCAACCCCCTAGCCCATCACCGTCTGGACAATAATTGATGGGGTTTTAGTGGTCCAATTTTGAATTTGAAAAAACCGTCGTAATCAGTACACAGCCCTCTAGAATTTGGGTAATTGGGATTTCCGAAAAAATTATCCAAATTCGAACGCCAGTGATCCAGATGTACAAATTTTGAAATTTTGAACACCAGAACCAATTTCCGGAAATTCTATGCTGATTTTGAATCCAATGCAATTTACAGATTGAAAATCGTTCAATTATTAACGGAAGGAGAGCGAATATTAATTTAGCTCATTTTGGTGCTGCCACGTGGTGGCGGCTTTTGGAACTAGTCGTCGGGCTATTTCCCCTTAAGTTAAAACAATTTATTTTTAGTTTCGTTTTTGTTGAAACATTGTGCAACTCTTCTCTCTAACACAGGCCTTAGCTCACGCAGGGGAATATTTTCCGTAGCACTTTTTTCTTTTGCTTTCTGTAATTACCTATACTTGTTTTGAATGGGGAAAAAAACCGCTCAAAAATCATTGCACAATAACTCATTAAAGCTTCATCCCAATCAGATGAATGATATAGGAACGCATACGGGACAACGAAAGACATACAAGTGTATTGAAGTGCCCCAATTTACCTCCTTAAGGATGGAATTTAAAAAAAATCTATTCTTACCGGATACCCACGTCATTATAGGAATACATTGTCAAAATTTCAGCCCTTCAGGTCCTCCAGCGGTTTGGTCTATGCGTTTTCTGTCAGTCAGTAACGGAAGTGTTTTATACAAGTTGTCCCATTTTCGTAGCCACGAAACTTTAGGAATCGATTCTACGCTTAATTTCCAACGAGAAGTCCATCCTTGCATTTTTTTAACCCCTTGTTTTCTGGAGTTTTTTCGCTTGTAAGAGTTTTTCTTGTTTTCGACCTTACCACTAAAATGACCATAACTCCCTTAAATATCCTATCAGAATATGCCCCAACTTAAAATTAGGAGTACATCCAGTGAGCGAAAAAATTGATTGCAAATGAAATTTTCTCACATTTTCAAACCACTACCTATTAAAGAACATTAAATATCCCATCAGAATATGCCCTAACTTAAAATTGGGAATACATTCAGTGAGCGAAAATGGACTGAAAATGAAATTTTCTCACATTTTCAAAACCACTACCTGTTCTCTTAAACGGCTCTACTTCTCAAAAAAAAAATGGGTGATTGAACATACATGTGACGAGAAAAACTTCCACAGAATTTCAGCTCTCCAACAGTGTTCCATTTCAGCTCTTACTGCACTAATGAGGGAAGAAAATCACGCTTGAATGCAAAACAACGTGCTTTTCGAGGAATATTTTAAAGTATTCAAGTATGACTTGACTCGACCTGACCATGACTAGAGAAGTTAGGTGTCGTTTTCTACATAATTTTTCACGCTGCATCGAATGTAGACGCACCCGAACTTCCCCGACCGTAAAAAAAAAGTTAAAGACCCAGTTACAACGTAAACAACTCGTACAAACCATGTGCTTACTTTACAGCGGCACGATACATTAAAAATCCCGTCAAATGAAAATAACCGCATTTGTTAACAGATCAGCTAAAGAGAATCTTGGAGAGAGGCTATTTTGCACGTCCTTGTTAGTAGCGCTAGTTCAAACCCCCAGTTTTTTAACGGTCGGGGAGATTAGGGAGTGTCAACATTCGATTCAGCGTGAAAAATTACGTAGACAACGACACCTAACTCCTCCAGTCATGGCAAACAAAAATTGCGAGGAGGATATTTTTGTTGGAAATTAGTTGTAGAATCGATTCCTGAAGTTTCGTGGTTACGAAAGCGGGACCCCACAAACACACATGATTACTGTTATGAGCCTTAGCTAACCACTTGGAATAGTAGTGTTGTTGATTTTGACTAAAATATACCGGCTTTGTTGACTTCGTTAACAGGGATGTTTATTACAGTCAGGGGCCCATCAAAACTTAAAATGTAGTCGTTGAGGAAGTGACTTGCGCACCATATGTCTGCTCGTCAAACCATGCCCCGTCCCCGTTTCCATACGGAGCTGGCCTGCCGACACGAAAGATACCTCATTGCAGCCATCAGCTGCTACCCCAGCGGCCTTATCAGGTGGAATAAACCGGTTCCCGTGAGATCACCGAAGTTAAGACACCTCGAGCGTGGTTAGTACTAGGATGGGTGACCGCCGTGACACGTGGTGACATGTCCAAATATAACCCATGCAGCTGTTGGGCGAACCCTTCTCCTGTCCAGCGGGTGAGGCAATGAGTAGCCAAGTAAAGAGCGAAATGATCAGATCGAATTCTGATCCTCTCATTGGAGGACAGCTGATCACGTCAGCGATGCTGGCAGGACAGTCGCACAAAAGCCTGGAATGGCTGTTCACTTTACTACTACATCAACTGGTCGCACGCCAGAGGCCACTCGTCAAGAGGCCACCCTTCAACAGACCCAAGAGCCAGTACCAGCCGTCGACCCCACGATTTTGGAGAAGCGCCGTTCATCTGCTCTCCTGCAACAGCAACTTCAGGAGTCTGCTGGGAGGCTCAGCCAGCTGGAGGAGGAGAATAGGACGCTTAGACGTACCGTTCCATAAGCCACCCCAACTCCTCCATCAACCTCTCCGTTAGTCTCCCACGAGGCTACGTTCATGCTTTATGACGGACAAACGTCGTGGGAGGAATGCCGTAGTTACTTCGAAGGCATTGCCCTTGCAAACGGATGTACAGAGACCAGAAAAGGACAGAGGCTAGCTACCGCCTTCCGAGGCGCGGCTTTGCGTGTAATTAACATACTGCCAATTGATCACAGATTAGGAATGCTGAAATTTATTGACGAAAATTGATCAAGTAAGGATTAGCCTTTGCTACAATCGTATTCTAAATTTCAACATGTTAATCCTCTCTTATCACTACGAAAAAATTTACATTCTATCATAAAATTATATCAGCTACTTTGTTAATAAGCATTTTGCTTCTATGCTGGAATATGATTTCAAAGAGCAGGATTTATTCAGTTTTGCGTTTCTGGAGTCACAGCCGTATTTTGGGTTTTATGAATTTCACAGATGATATAATTTGTAGAGGCAATGGAAGACGACACCTCAGGGACAGTAGAAAATATCCTTAATAACGCACGTAAACATGTATAAATCCTCTCTTTGCCACAAGAGATGAGCGCTCAGTGGAATGAAACGAAATCCTATTTGCGGTTTAGAAACGCAGCTTTGCTCCATAACTTCCACTGAGCGCGTGCGTTTTGATTTCCTCTCGAACTTGTGACTGAACTCCATTTCTCATCCTATTATATCCTCATAATATTTTCATATTTTCATCCTATGATAATATAGCTGAATTATTATATTATCTTATTCACATTTATTAAATTACATTATTTCCTATGTATCAATCTATCATCGAGGCAGTTGAGAAATACGAGTACTGTCACGAAAAGTCCCACCACGAAACGAATGACGGAAAAAACTCCCTCGCTGTACGATTGAGTGTGCCTACGGTATAATCAAATTTCTAAATTCAGGTTTATTTGTTTTAACCAAATAGGTTTCACAAAAACACTGGTCATTAACGAGCTAATTCTCAGCTTCCTTAATCCTCTCCCTGAGAAAATTTCGTTTCTCAGCCGAAAGTCGAACCGGGGCCCTGTAAAATGATTTTCGCCCAATGATGACGTTTTCTTTATCCATTGTTAGGTAACCCCATTGGTCACCTCATATTTACAACAAAACATGACCGCGTTCCCTATATTTGGATAACTCTAACAACAACAAGTTCGATTCAAGGGCAGTGGAAACCCCGTTGGCGGCCGTTTCAGCGTTTTCGTGGGAGAGCCGTCTCCTTGGTACTCCGCAACAAGAGCTAGAGGATTTGCCCAATAAACAGAAACTACGGCTGACGTGAACATAAACATGATGTCCTTCACAAGTGTTGTCCAATACTGCGCTGTGCTCGACTTTCTCTCACGCTGATTCCTTTCGCTGTCGCTAAAGAAGACGCGACGAACGAATCAAATCAGCAAGACAACTACCAAAACTACGAAAAAGTATCGAGTAATTTTGATACGAAAATCGTTAAACCCAAATTAGAAAATCTTTAGTACACACCAACCATTTTTTCCCCTTCTTTTTTTTTAAGGAATTACTTGGTGTTGAGTAGTATTTAAGCTTTTTTTTTCAATTCATTCCATACGCATGTTTCTGCTCTGTTGACAATTTATTACACTTTTGTAACTGGGCTTGTCCGTAATCTTCAAATGAACCGATTTCGTATTTTCAATACAATTCTTACTTTTACCAATCAAACACTTTATATGGATTTTATTGAACACAGCATGGAATTTATGGAAAAAGTATGAATTTTATTGGAAGAAGTATGGAATTTGAAAGATTTAGTCATGGACCACTTCTGGGGGCCCCCCTAACAATGGTGATGCGCATGGGTCACAAAAGCGGTTTATATTACTTTTTATTGACACTAGGTTCCATTCTGAGATCTTAAATACCAAACGCACTGCCCTATAAGTAGTTTTTTTCCTACGATTTTTCGTAGGAGGTGTAGTGACGTCAGAATTGTTGGAAACTTTTAAAAATCAAAGAAAAAGAACTAATTATCGTAGGACAATGCGGTAGGTGTCAAAATTCTCGGGACGGAATCTACTTTCATTTAAAATATAAAATAAATACCTGCGCAAACCCCATTCACCTTTGGCATATTTGGTGGTAGTTCATCATTGCTTACTGATTTTTGAGAAGAGATACTTTGCAGGTAGACATCATGCTGCCCTCTCTCAGTCTTTTACGAGCTACTTATGTTGAGATACTGGGGGAAAAGTAAAAATGTTGTCGCTTTCTCAAAATGTACTCATACTGCCATTTTTAAGGTAGGTACTGAGATGAAAAAACGTTTTCCTTTTTTAGGCGAATTTTCAGCGATTTTTGACCTATAGAAACTCGATGTTGAACCACTTTCTCAATAATGACATTCCGACTCTTGGAACAGGTTCGCCTCAAGTCTCCATTTTAAACCACTTGGAGCGTTTATATACCTACAATTTTTTTTATTTCTAGCCACTTTAGACAGATATGTTTATAGGTAGGTGGTTGAAGGGGAGAGGAATTTTCCTTATCGAATCTCTCCTTTATCTTGCAACCACTTCGTTACACTAGCGTTAGGTAAATTTTCTGTTTTTGTTGGTCATGTCTCGCAAATTTCTGACCGACCCTAACCATGACATCCACGTCGAAACATGATCATTATAAAACGAAACCTTGGACAAGCATCGGGCGGTCAGATTACAATGAATATTCGAACTCAACTCACAGCTACGTCGCTATTGGCTAATTGGCGAAGGTACCTGCCCATGACCATCAAACCACAGCTTCTGCAGTCTTGACGATGTCAGTGATCTCGATCACGGCCGACGGCCATTCCTATACATTGGGCGACAATCGAAAAAACCTATATACTATAATATATATTTATTTATTTATTTATATTTCACTCCAGACGATATCTGACCTTGGGTATTTGTTGAAAATTACAAATTTCGCCAAAATGTTCGTACTGCCAAACCAAAGGATGAGCTCGAATATGAGCAATTTTCAAAAATTCTAAGGGGTCAAATTATAGATTTTAGGGTTAAAAAATAGGCAAAAACGGCTGAAATCGTTAACAATTTATATAAAATCACTGAAAGTGGTATGGAAGGGCGATTACAGACAGAAAAATACCACTTCTCTTGTTATTTACACAAAATAGAGGTCAAACTTGGATTTTTGAGGGTCAAAATTTGTACTAAGGGCTAAAATCAATATTAATTCATCTGACGTTGTGACGGATGGTGATTAAAGACAAAAAGAGGGACTACGATGATACAATTTTTTTTTTTCAAAGAGGTCAAATTTGACTCAAGGGTAAAAAATCTGTAAAAATGGCTAAACTCACGAAAAAATTGTATAATTTTACGATTATCCGACTTTAAAATTGTAAGTTTTTAAGTATGGAATGGTGATTTGAGACTGAAAGCAAGGGACTATTTCAATGATGAAAGCATTATTGAGAGTATGGCACATGTTCGACTTTATAGAGCCCAAAAATCGGTAAAACTGACTAAAATCACGAAAAGTTTAATATCACGAAAAGCTGTAATGAGGGATTCGATCAAATTACCGGTCCGTTGCACACCATCGCAGATTTTACGATGAAAGGTGAAGTTTTAATGACTGAACAACTTACCATACCTACTAGGCCAATATTATTTCATATTTTCCGTATTTAAATTCCGGTTTCTCGCTATATCATCTTTTTACACAATAGCACGAATATTTTCCTTAAAGTTCGCTCTTACGGCAATGCTGCATGACTGGAACTTTTATTTAATCGAATTAAGCTTGAGCTAGGCTAATATTATCCATTGTGTCTTGTAGCTAATCGGTGCAAATTTGCTAGTTTTATTGAAAAAATCTCCCTTGTGGGGTAGGTACCTACTAGACAACCACATTTGTTAGATCAGATTTGTCAGATTAATGTTGAGAAATCTGCAGCACCAGTTGGTTTCATTTGACTGTTTACAACTTCTCTTCTGGAGGAAAACATTTAGGGGGCCGGGGTTTCCGAGCGGTCCAGAGCCTCCGATCTTTACACCCTCGTTTGAGATACAAGTTAGCGGCGTTTCTGGTTTTCTTCTCGGGTGAATATCGATACAACCTTTGATGTTGCGTGTGCTCACCAGACGAGCACTGAGCTTTTCACCTCTGATTACCATTTGGTGCCTGAAGGAACAAGAGTTCAACAGGAGACAGTTCGATAGTAATCAGCAGTCCCTTCCCCCCTACCACATGGGATAAGTGTTTTTTAAGGGAAAACACTTAACCTAGTACTTAATATGGAAACTGGGTAGTGTTAAGTATATTTTGAATCGAAGGAACATCGCCTATTCCCACCGACTGCGCGCTAGCGCGTATCTACCACTCGAGAAAGGACATCTCTCAATTCCCGAGCACAGTTTCATCCCTGACATTTCAGGACCAGATCAAAGGCAAACACAGAAGGTCAACCATAGGGCAAATTGATGAGTTAATCACGAGATTCCGAGCCCCCCCCCCCCCCCCCCCCACATGCGAAGTCTGAGGTTTCCACTGTGCGCAACCCTCCGAACGCTCCCATGGTTCACGTTTTTTTTTTTCTCTCGATGTTTTCTTCTTCTTTGGTATGTTTTTCATGGTGACCGACGGCTCACAGGACCGCAGATGGCCCGGGATTTGCGAAATAGGAATTTCCAAGGTTCCTCAGTATTTTGGGAATGTTGACCCATGAACTGATCGTATGTAGTCTGGCAGATTTTTCTTTGTGCATGGGGAAAGTGGGCTTCAGCCCTCAACCGTCCCTCCCCTTAACTGTGGGGACCCACGGCCGCCAAGTGTAGGGAAAATTCCCTACCGCATTATCATGAAAAAGTGTAATACGAGGATTAACCTCCAACTTTGGCAAATTATGAACGGCAACTCTTTCATTCGTTAAACATTTTGAAAACTGGCTCAAAACCACAAATATTTTTCAAGTTTTTATGTTTCATGTGCTATTTTAAATTTCAAATACGAGAGTTTAAATACGAATCTATGCTAATCTGTGCATAAATTGATTGTTCTCATTATAATAATTGGTCAGGTGAACAAGTCATGCAAATTTTCAACAAAATTTCAAGCGCTATAAGGCAATCGCGTTTATGACAAACGGTTGAGAAATGAAAGGCACACGTAGACGACAGAGACGGTCAGTATAACCTGATGGGGTTCACAGCAAAAGTGAGAAAGGTGGCCGTAGGGGGTAGTTTGGCACCGTTAGGTTGGGGTAACTGACCTCCCTCCTACGACTCAAATGGTGGAGTGGAGAGGGTGATCCCATGCACACAGAAAAATCTGCCAGACTATGGGTACTTCGATATATACATACAGTCGAATCCGCTTAATGTGGGCACGTCGGGACCAGACTCATTTGCCCACATTAAGTGAAGTCGCCCACCGAAACAGGAAGACGGTCTTTAAAAAATCGGAAAACATAAAATAGCGTCATGTATTTCGCCAAATCAACATAAATTATTCAATTATAAATAATTCGGGTCATGAAAACAAGAATAACATTACTTGGTAAAATAAGAGGTGTTGACCCATGAACTGATCGTCTAGGTACTTCAATATATACCTACTATGTACTTCAATATAATATGCAGACCCTCAGCACCCTTCAAGACGCTCTGAAGGTGATCGAAAAAATTGTATGGTTTGCAAAACGTATTTTTTCCCCGGTAACAACAGTTATTCACCAAGATTCAATGGTTTTCTTCAATTTACACCCGTGGGTCATGAACTTAGGATGGTGATGGAGAAGAGGTGGGAGTGAGAACATAGCTTGAAATTTCCAGTTTGGGATTTATATGCGATTTTAATTAAACTCCTGGCGATTACTCATATATCGGACTAGTTGTGTAAGAAAATGGGGGAAACTAGTCCGAACTGCAGAACGGTAACCTCGTATCGGGGGTGTCGATATTCAAATTACGAGGGGGTTATAACTACTACAACAATAAAAAAAATTGTTGATTTATAAATTCTTTTTTTGTTTATTATTTTCAATAATGAACCATTGGAATCGAGCATGAAAAAAAATTCTAACCCCCCTCAAAATTTGATGGTTTACGTTTCAAGGTATGTAGAATCCAAAAATGCAATACAAATATTTCTGTCTGTCCGCTGTACGCCGTCGCCGTACGCCGTACTGGCCACTTTTCTTAGTTACCATGAAACAAAATTGATGAAATTCGGGTTATAGGTTCCGTTCGGGGTCTAGACCATCGTCCTCGAAGCTCGACGTTACTGAGTCATCTCTAAGAGGTTCAAAATAGGGGTTGACATTTTCAGAACGCCGTAGCTCGAAAACATTCGATATAGGGGTATGGTTTTTTTTACGTTATTAAATTTGTCTTGAGCAAAACAATTTTTTGAGACCACCCGGAGCTTTGTACGTCCAGCCGTTCGTGTGCACCAAAAAGCTTCGTCAACACGATCGTGAATCAAACGGTATAAATCCGGCCCGGATATCATCGCTAGCGAGCACCTGATTATAATCAAGGATGGCTGTATGAAGTCGAGTTGGTTGTTTTGCGATATTATTTCATTTGATAAGTGATGGACTATTGGATTTTGTTGGTAGGTACTTGTTAAACTTGAACAAACGTTGAAGTATTATTGATGGGTAAATTATTACACAATGGTAAATTATTACACAATGGTAAATTATTACACAACGGTAAATTATTACATAACGGTAAATTATTACACAACTGTAAATTATTAAACAACGGTAAATTATTACACAACGGTAAATTATTACACAACGGTTCATCTACAAAGAAGGGGCTGGATTTTGTTGAACGGTACTTTTGCAACTTGAACAACCGTTGAAGTATTATTGATGGTCAAGTTATTACACAAAGGTTCATTATAGGTATTGACCACAGAAAACAGTGATCTACGCAGAAGGGGCATCTATTTCACTCCACATCAACAATTTTCCTTTAGAACTTCATTTTTTGCGTTTCTTTTTGCCGTTTTAGTTATTGTTTGTCATCGGCTGTATTATTTTAGCAACATTTAACTCGTGATTTAGGTAGGTACCTAGTAACAAGTACGGGGTTAGGTGCTAACCTACGGAGGGTCTGCGATTCACATAATATGCATAGAGTAGTACATATTATATTATATAGACGGGTTATCTATACATAGAGCTGTGATCTGTAACAGAAGGGTATTCTGTGCAAAATAATAAACCGTTGTGCAGGGATTTGCAGCGTTTTTCAGCTTCGAACACATTGGTTTGATTTTTTCCCGGGAGGTAGGTACTTAGCATTATTTTTAGAGTGACAAGATGATAGCAAACAAGTGTATTATACTAAGGCCGGATTACTGTGAACCGTTCCCCGGATTCTGTTTTGGTCTAGCTATAAAACTCGAGGAACTTGCTGAGGTACTGCAATGCATATGAGTGATTTACACTGAATACAGTGGGCCCAACAACAGGTTTCACCAAACATCAACAACAACGGCATCTCATACTCAACCATATATTTAACCTAGTTTTGAGGCATCTCAAACCCACTGCGGTTCAGGAGGTTATTTTCGATGTTACCAATATAACCAAAATTGGTAACACTATCCTGCCCAACGCACGGGTGGTCTAGCAAGTGATGAAATCAAATTTTGCGCCACCAGGCAGTCGGCTGGAGGTTTTCCCGGTATTTGGGTCAATCTGTTGGGGCAGTTTAGATGGATATAATGGGGTTCTGGTATCGATGACACTTAACTGATAGCTCGGACCCTTATGCAACGTCGCTTACGAAAGCGCGAGCGAAAACCCGTGATATGCAGGCATTTTGCATATTTATGTTGTGGGTCCCGCCCGTATACGGACTAGGTCGCCAAGGACCAGCCTCCTCCCCACCAACTCTTGATGTAACTCTACGGTCTCCCTTGCTTTAGGCCTAAAAGGTGAAAGGTGAAAGAGGTCTTACAGGTTTTTAAACTCGCTCCTGAGAGCCTCCCAAAGCAAACTATACACATTCAAGTCCTTTATTGGAGTCTTAGAGGAATGCAGAACGTGATGTAATGGAGCTGGCCCCTCCAGCTGGGACAAAAATTATATAGGCACCTCATTTATTAGAACTCCTGCCAACCTTTCGAATAATATACAACATCGACATGACAGATTCACAAGCAGGCAAGCATCTGCAATTCACATCATGAATGTTGTTCATTAGTCAATTTTACCAGTGGTCAGCAGAAATGTGTTGCATGAGACTTGTTGAGGCAAAAGGAGAACGCCGCCGCTATTATCAAAACCGCTAGCGCAATAGGATTATCCACGTATCCACTGAGTATAGAACTTAGTGATGGTAAGGGATAGTCACAGAACAAAGGAACGTTTTCGTGGTACTGATGTCTAAGACGTTTGGATCCGAATTCTACGTGAAATTTCATGAAAAAATGACCGGTCACCCGAATTTTTGAGTTGAGCAAAACAGGCGCTAATGATGCGTTAAATGTGCGCTAAACTTAGAAAATATTTTTTGTGGATTATACAATTACCACATGTACTTAATGCATGATTTTCGGGGTAAGTTTTCACGCTGAATCACGTGGTGAAGTCTGTTTTTCTATAAGGACTAGGTATTCCAATGGAAACTACATGTACCTACCAGGGATTTTAGAGTTTAGCGCATAATTAGCGCTTGTTTTGGCCAACTCAAAAACTCGAGTGACGGGTCATTTTTCCATGAAGTTTCACGTAGAATTGGAATATGAAATAAAAATTATGGGTTAAATTTGAACAAACAAAGTTAGCGCACGTTCAGCGCATGCACCAGGGCACGAAAATGTCATTTTTGAAATCTAAGCAAAAAAATAAGGGGGGTTCACATTTAACTCTTCCTTCCATCTCAAACAGTGGAGGATATATAAAGGGGGTGGGCGTTTTACTTCAAGACTATACCGGAACTGCGTCAAAACCGGCGTGTAAAAAAATCTTAATGAATTTTCAAAATTATAATTTTCCACACAATTTTGCTGGGATTCCTACAGTTGAAAAGCCATCTAAACCCTCTTTAATGACTATTTTACTGTCGGGAGCGACTTTAAACTCCAAGTTAAGCTTCGTGCCCCGCGTGTGGACCCGTACACTCTGCCAACGCACTGGTCGAGTGACAACCTCGACAAAGCCGTGACTACTACATCACCACACGGAAATTAATTTTTCCGAAATAGGCTACGTATGTATAATATACATAGAGCCGACATCATTCATATTATGAACTTACTTGATTTAAAAACATCCTTATCCTGACGGCTCTATGTATGAGCAGATGTCGAAAACTCGACTTCTTTTATTGTGAAAAAGTTTGTAACAGTGTGGGCTGTTCTCGATACATTTTTTCTTCCGGTGGAGACGGGATCGGTGAGCGGAAGCCTAATCGATATCCCTTCTTAACCGGGAGGAGGGGAGGAGGGGGACTCGAGGGTCCACCCCCACTGTTACACTCTGTCACATGGTAGCAGAGGGTGGTTCGGTAGTATGCGCTGAACACTTCACCATACTCCACCATACATCTATTGGGTTCCCCACCCCCTTTAGAGTGTCAGTATAATTAAAATATACTGAGCTCATCAGGAGGCGATTGATGCCGTGTCCCAATTGACAAGTACCGATAGATGTTCCATCCTAACAATGGAGGTTGATCACCTACAGGTTACCCAGATGAGCATGTAATGTGTTCGAATCCTGGTTCAACCTCCTCAGAATGGATGGCGAGTGATTTGAGGTAACCAGAAACAGGAGTTCGAATATTACCTGACACCACTGTCAAACTCTGTCACAAGTTTTACGGCTAATCGGGAACATTTATTTAGACTAAAAACAACACAAGGATTTTCAAGTGATCCGAGTTTTGTTCGATGTCAGAAAGGTTTAGCAACCATTATGCCATGGTTTGCTAATTTTATTAAGAATTTAAATGATCAGACCACTGCTGCTACGTTACCCTTAAATGAGGAGTACCCATGACTTCCGTTTATACTAATTTTCCATTTTTAGACAGAAGTAGGTTCCAGTCTAAGAATTTTGAGACCAACCGCACTCTCCTACGATTAAGTTCTTGTTCTATGAACTTTCAAGGTTTTGACAACAGGTGACGTCATTGCACCCTTTCCCGCCTGGGAGGGACCTCCTCGCAGTGTGAGGTAACTGTTGTCAAAACTTTGGATGCTCATAGAAAAAGAACTTTTCATCGTAGGAGAGGGCGGTTGGTCTCAAAATTCGTGGAATGGAATCTACTTTCATTTAAAAATACAAACAGAAATCATGGGTACTCCTCATTCAATGAATTAAATTATTTTCCAACTTGGTGGTCAATCGAAGTAGAATTTAATCGCTTTTAACCTTTTGCGGTCGTAGTGCATGTGTCACATGCAGCCTGACTGGAGCTAATCTGATCGTCAGCCATTGCGGGTGTTAAAGGCTCTCCGGTCGTACTGCATGTGTCACATGCACTTGTTGTCCTTTTGATCTGGTCGTAGTGCATGTGTCACATGCAGCTTCAATATTTTCTTCTTGTTTCTTTCTACTCATCCAATAATTATTTATTGGCCATTTTTCCCCAACTAGAGTACCTAAGCAACTAATAACTTCAAAAATTGGCGTGGTGAAAAATTTGTTTGAGGCTTCTCCAGCGTTGAAAGTTATAGGTGACTCTCGTGGTAACCAGATGGGAAGCTCGAATTTCGGGCTTGTTGTCACTGATTTGTCAAACTTTATTTCTTTCCGCTTCTTGATTCCAGTCTTTTTTCATTTTCTAGAATAGTTTTTTGCTAAGTAGTTGTTTTTTCCCGAGCCTACAAGATGACGAAAGTAGTTTGAACTGCTTCACTATTTCACCTCATTTTATTTATTAAATTAGAATTATTTACGAAGGAATTTTCGAACTTTCAGTGTTTTGATCAGGCACAGTCACTCCTCTAGAATCGAAATCAGACGGAAAAACGCATAAAAGTTTGCTTAATTTGAACCACGAACAATTTTTCTGAGATGATATCAAAATTCTGAGATTCCTCAAAACACTGTGACGACCAGGCTAACTTATCATGGCAAACAGCGAGGCGACCAGAGTTCATCATGGCTGCCTGCATGTGACGCATGCAAACGACCGCTACGCCTATTTCACCTCACCCACCATACGACTGCAAAAGGTTAACATTTACTCTTAACAAAATCGTTTTAAACAGGGTCTGAACAGGGTGTTCTGAGTGATTTTGAGGGTTTTAAGGAAAAATACATTAACAAGGTATTTCAAGTAGGTACTTATAATGTACAAGCGGTGGACCAAATATTCGGAATCAGCGCGAAGTTTGCTGAAAGAACCAAAATAACTTGGAATTGTGCTCAACCCCACCGTAGCCTCATCACACATGGGTGGCGACATTTGAATTTTGAAACCTCCGACTGAGAAAAATGACGAGACGGCAGAGGTCATCTTCATACTGATGGGTTGTAAAGGGGATGGATGGGACGCGATACCATTGACTCGGCAGGCGATGATGAGGACTCCTGGAACGGGTTTTTCGAGACGCCCCGAGTCACATTGAGCAACGACCCAAGGACGGAAGGCCACATAGTACGAGTATCCGGGTTCTCCTCACGGCAGAGCAGAGAGCACCGGCGCGCCGCGCCGCCACCCGCTCCAAAACCCCTTTGAAAACCCCGTTCGTCACTTCATCGCCTTAGTTGCTCAACCATTGCACAAGGATGTGCTCAAAGGGAATGGGCGAGCCAAACGGGTTTCAAATGAGCGTTTAATAGCAAAAATTACCTTCGGGGTGTTGGAGCGCTCTGGTTATGATATTATGAGCGTAGTGTCCAACCAGGCAACGCTTTTCACAACTAATGGACCACCTGAACGGGCTAATCCACTGCTTCCTTGTCAACAAAACTACCTGTCGTGAATGCAAATTTCAAGGTGTCTACTTGAAACTTTTAATGAATTTCCCATATTTTTCTACGTGTCTTTAAAAAAAAAAAAATCTGCAGTCCTTGCCACATGGGTTTATTATTCTATTGGACATACCTACAGAAATGCTGGCGGTTCATTTATTGTTTCTTTCCTGTGCAATAATTGAAAGAGCTATTTTGATAGTTTCCACCAATTTTGGTCCTCCAAAAACACGAATAAGGATCCTTTTTTTTTAAATTATCTTCGATCATTGACAGTGCCATTTAATTGTCTTGATTCACCTGTTGGTACTACTTCTACTGTTATTATACAAAATTTATGGCGTTTTCAGACTATTTCCCAGGTTTTTGACTCATAACAAATGAATTTTGGGAGCTGAACCTTCGTTACAACCTCAATTATTCATTCGTTGGTCAAAATCGACTTCATATTCGGTCGTCTCGCCCTAAAAAACATGGAAAACATTACCTCACAAGCTCATGTTCACTAGAACCTCAAAACCATCCCTCGAAAAACTCTATTTTTACACCCATTTCCCCCCCCCCCCCCATAACACCCCTCGGTGCATTCGATCAGGCAGCCGAGCTTCGCAGCACAACTAGGACCCAAACAGGGACAAAATGGTGTACGGAATAACGACGATTGTAGACCAAAATTTAACGTAAATTTGAGGCTGAAACTTCGTTGGTACCTCAATTTTCACTCTTTGGTCAACATCGACTTCAATTCGGTCTCCTCGCCCTAAGAAACATGGGAAAACGATACAACACAAGCTCATGTTTCTAGAACACCAAAAAACCCCTATTTTTACACCGATTTTTCACCCATAACACCCTTGGATATATTCCGATCGGGCTGCAAAGTTTCGGGACACAGCTGCAATTCCTTGTCACATGGGTTTATTATTCTACTGGACATACCCTACAGAACTGCTGGAAATAATTTTATTGTTTTTTTCATGTGCAATAATTGAAATAGTTATTTTTTTTGATGGTTTCCACCAATTTTAAAAAAAGATCTAAGAGGAATATACGGACTTTGAAACGTAAAAGAGAAAATTGTGAGGGGTGTATAAAAATTCTTTGCTGAGCAAATACATATGCGTATTATTCACGTAATAACAAACCAATAGAGATCATAATCAAGGATTTCGATTTGAGGAGTAATAATATTAGTTAAAGGAATGCAAATAATACAACTTGCATTGAGGGGGAAAAAACTGTCTTTGAACATGAACAATAATTGGCCACGACACTCACGTGAAAGAAATCCTCAAGCCTGGACTGTTCAGTCCAAACCTTGAGGAAATCCTGCACGTGTGTGGGCACCTTCAGAAGCAGAGCCGGCGAACCAACCAGGTAGGTCAATATTTTCTAACACTAACACATTGGGTCCCTCCCAGGTTTCTCCCATAACTGACAGGCCGGTCTTTCAGATAACTGACATTTATTTTGTCCATCATTCTACCCTGTTTTCATCCATCCCACTTTTTGAGGACACATCCTGTTTTTTACACCTATCCTCCCGTCCTTCAAAATCATCATTCTTCCTCACACAGTATGGAACAAATTTTTGAACACATTTGGGCCCTAGTTGTGCTTCGAAGTTCGGCAGCTCGAGATCGGAATATACCAAGGGGTGTTATGGG
>OX940974.1:152960930-153017854 GCA_954871275.1 Leptopterna dolabrata
ACGTGTTATAATCACTTCTATGAGGACGTTTATGCTTATAATAACTTTGATCGGTTGGACGTAAATCCGATTGTAATTAGATTCTGGATTCAGCTCGACGAGTACATTCAAGTGGTACTTCAATCAGGATGTTAGTGGGAGGGGGGTACAGGTTATGAGAGGGGGGGGGGGGGTCTACAGAAATTACAAAACTACTTGACCAATTGGAGTGCAACTTTGGGAATTTGTTGTGTGAACATTGAGGAATGTTTCTCACCAGGTAGGGAGGGTTCATAGGATACGGGGGGGGGGGGGGGGTTAAAGGCAGTTAGGGTTGGCATTGGGGAAGGTTTCTGATCTGTTGAGGAGGGGGGATACAGGCATATTAAAATACATGACCGTTGCGAAGCGCGGGTACACAGCTAGTAGAATAATAAACCCATGTGACAAGGACAATGAAAGCAGGTGCAGCTTCCACACACCCAAGTCCTAACTCTTCTAAGAAGGAGAAAGAAAGAAGCAGTTTTTTCTACTCTTCTCATTTCTCTATCACCCCTCAATTTCAGTACCCCCCGCCCCCCCCAAGGCAGCACATGTATTGTCATTGACCTTGTAAACATTTTTAAACATTTAAAATTTAATAAATTGCAAAATTATGCTTAAGTACATCTAATTTCTAAAGTATTGCTGTAATTGTTTTTGTATTACCTGATGTTATATATATATAACTGTAACGTACTGTAACGTAATTGTACATTATGTATACTATGGGGGAACACTACAGCTCCTATGTAAATGAATAACACACACACACACACACACACACACACACACACACACACACACACACACACACACACACACACACACACACACACACACACACACACACACACACACACACACAGACACACACCACACACACACACACACACACACACACACACACACACACACACACACACACACACACACACACACACACACACACACACACACACACACACACACACACACACACACACACACACACACACACACACACACACACACACACACACACACACACACACACACACACACACACACACACACACACACACACACACACACACACACACACACACACACACACACACACACACACACACACACACACACACACCACACACACACACACCACACACACACACACACACACACACACACACACACCACACACACACACACACACACACACACACACACACACACACACACACACACACACACACACACACACACACACACACACACACACACACACACACACACACACACACACACACACACACACACACACACACACACACACACACACACACACACACACACACACACACACACACACACACACACACACACACACACACACACACACACACACACACACACACACACACACACACACACACACACACACACACACACACACACACACACACACACACACACACACACACACACACACACACACACACACACACACACACACACACACACACACACACACACACACACACACACACACACACACACACACACACACACACACACACACACACACACACACACACACACACACACACACACACACACACACACACACACACACACACACACACACACACACACACACACACACACACACACACACACACACACACACACACACACACACACACACACACACACACACACACACACACACACACACACACACACACACACACACACACACACACACACACACACACACACACACACACACACACACACACACACACACACACACACACACACACACACACACACACACACACACACACACACACACACACACACACACACACACACACACACACACACACACACACACACACACACACACACACACACACACATATATATATAATGATGTTTTTAGTCATGAAGCACAACGTTTGTTCAAGTTCAAAAGTACCTATCAACAAAATCCAAAAGTGCCATCATTCTTCCTGGCGTCCTATGTTTCGTCCCCGCCTTGAGGAAGTAAAGTGAAAGTCCATTTCGCCTTTTCGCCCCTGAGATATATCAACGCCTCCTTAGTAGATACATTCGTTAGACCAGATACAGATAGACCAACCACGGCCAATGTTCCGGAAAGCGCAGCGTTGGGTAGATACACGCAATCAGCGTCATGAAGGTGGAGCTATGTCAGTGCACAAACTTGTTCGGATGTTATCGGATAAACTACGACCTCACTTCACTGACAATGACCTGACATACATTTTTATATGACTGATGAAATATCCCGCATGGATAATATTGAGATAATAAATATACCTACCTAATGAACACGAAAATCACAAATCTTTAACCACACCACACATGCACATATGCATACGTGTAGTCAGTCCTAAGTCTATAAGTGGGAAGGTAAGCTCTTGGATTTTAAGCTTAATACTATTGTTGGGAGGGGGGGGGGGGGATCTCAATACAAGGGGCGAATCGTAACATATCCACTAATTATTTGTTGTTATTCATGAATAGAGCCTGGAATTATCATATTTTGCATATTTCGGTTTTCGAGTGTGAAACCTCGTATTTAGACGTTTTGAAGGTTTTTGAACGTATTAGTGCATTTTAAATTGAAATTCAAATGTCATAATTTTGCATATATGTAGGTTGCTGGCGCATATTTTCTCATATTTTGCATGTTGTCGCACATTTCGCATAATATATTTTACATTTTCTTCATATGTTTTCAAGAAATGAGTTTAGAAAAAATTCCCAAAATAGTTTCTGTTCAAAGGTGATCGATCTGCCCTTAATTCTCGGTACCTGAGGCCATTGTTAAGGGTTCCTAAGGCCTTTCACTTATTTTTCAGTAACCCTTGCTATCTTCTGATGGTATAAATATTTATTTGTATTAGCGAATTTTCGAAGAAAAGGAAGCTATTGTTCTCGGTCCAAAATTTTTAAAACTCGAATTTCCGAAAGATTTTTATACCAAAATCCGTTTCAGACCATCCTGAATTCCCTGCCGAAAGACACCAAAAATTATATGTATATATATATATTTATATATATATTTATATATTTATATATTTATATATTTATATATATATTTATATATGTATGTGTCATTCCAGACGATAACTCTCGAAAGAATTGAGATAAAAAGTTCAAATTTGCACGAAAAATCTGTCTTGGCAATCGACAGGCTAAGTTCGAAGATGGGCAGAATCGGGTCACCCTAAGGGGGAGTTTTGGGGAGTTTTAGGGGGGGAAATTACCCATAAATTCCCAAAATGAAAAAGTCTGACAAGTGACACCTCATTTTAAAGGTTTTTGTACGCTGAACACGATGGTGAAATCAGAATTGCGATATCTCATTCCATTCTCAAACTGGAGCACTTTGAAGATGAAGGAACGTGGTTATTTCTTGAGATGTTCTTCCTGGTTCGTCTGCTCTAATCTGATAACGGAATGGGATATCGCAATTCTGACTTCACCATCGTGTTCAGCGTTGTAAAATCTACAAACCGAGGTGTTACTCGGCAAAAAATGGAACAAAAAATTTGTTACGTACCCAATACCTACTCTTCTGGTATTCAAAACATTTTTGATTTCCCCCTCCCCCTCCTTCCACCCCAAATTTTACTTTGCGTAAAACTACTCCTGTTTTAATTTTGTATGGTATCAAGTTGGGAAAACATTGGCCGAAAATTAATTTTCAGAAAATTTTAGGCGGAGGAGGAAGATGCCGAAAACTTCGAAAATTCGCTCTTATAGCCATGCTGCATGACTGTGGTTTTTTTTTTATTTGCTTTTCACATAGCATAGGACCTAAGCCCCCCCCCCCCTAGCGCTACGTACATAGTTGATCACAATATATTTGAGGCCGTTTAAAATTACAAATTTGCTTTACAGAAAAAAAAGTTTTAGAATAATGAAGTTAAAAAATTTACAAAAATGAGAAAAAGAATTGCTGGAAAAAAAGAAAGGAAAACCAAGAAGAAAGAGAGAAGAAAGAGGTGTTGTCATAAATCCGCAAGGCGTGCTTTTAGTTCCGTGCAGAATCGCCGGAGAGTGGGGATAGAGCGCAAGTTAAGAGGAAGACAATTCCAAAGTCGCGCTTCTTCTACTACGAAGGAATTTTTGAAAATGGCAGAGTTAAATCTACTCTGGCAAATAAGATGGAGTCTGGTTGATTTAGTTAGGCTAAACATATTTTTTAAATAGAATGGGAGTATGGTGAATTTAAGTGAGGTTTGGAGATGAATTTGGTAAGGTAAAATTTGGATATAGAGCTAAATTGGTGTGTGTGAATTTATAATGTTGTGCGGTTAAGGGCGTACCTCCACCGAGCGTGTAGTGTTTGAATTTGAAATGTGAGAATTTGATGTGTTGCGGTTAAGGGCGGACCTCCACCAAGCGTGTAGTGAGTGAATTTGACAATGTGAGTGAATTTACGAATATTGGTTGAATTTGCGAGAGAGGTGAGGTGAGGGTAGGAAGAGAAAGAGCATGTTCAAGTGGAATACGTAGAATGAGAAAATCGTGGCGGAAGTGGTAGTTTTATACCCTCCCCCCACCAGCTTCTGGTTAGAGGAGCTAGTGGGAGCCCAGGTTGACCATCCGCTTCCTCGCCTCTGTTGCCCCACTCTACTAGTTTTATTTAGCAGGAACTAATGTTGGCTTCTTATGATTAGCGAGTACTTAATTCTACAGGAGTTCACGACGGGGAGAATATTACAATTGGTGTTATTAAGAATTGTATGTACCATAATGAGGCGCCTAAAGGCATAAAAATGTTCCAAAGACATACCCACTAATTCATTTCTCTTATGAGACACGTGCCCACGAGATTTTAAATTGAAGATATATCTCAAACATGCATTATGAGCTACTGTTAGTTTTCTAACATTTTCTGCAGAGAGGGAGCCAGAAAACACTCTGTCACAGAAGGAAAAACGCTGCAAATCCCTGCACAAACGGTTTATTATTTTGTACAGAATACCCTTCTGTTACAGATCACAGCTCTCTGTATAGATAACCCGTCTGTATAATATAATATGTTGTACTAGTCTATACATGCTATGTGAATCGCAGACAGCGTTGGCCAATAGAATTGCAGAACCATTTCGGACAATGCCAATGCGCACCATGCCAATTAGACAATTCGAAATGAATTCCAAATTAATTTGAATTCAAATTATGGAATTCCAATTCAATTAATGAATTCCAATTTCATTAATGCATTCCAATTCAAATTAATGAATTCCAATTCGAAATCGATTGAATAAATTGATTGATTGATGGAATCGAGCGCTTCCCTGGTGACGAGCGCACAATGCCAATTAGGCAATTCGAAAAAAATTCCAATTCAAATTAAAGTCCAATTCATTATACCAATATTGACAATTGAAAAATTGATTGATTGATTGCTCGATTGATTGAATAAATTGATTGATTGATTGAATCGAGCGCGTCCCTGGTGACGAGATTGTATACAATTTCATTCACCCTGGTGTCGAAAATGCCTGTCGGTGAAAACTTCGGGGCCTGTGAACGAACGGCTGGACGTACGACGCTCCGGATGGTCTTAAACAACTCCCAAGTTCGAGAACTATTTAAAGCCGTAAAAATATTCACGTTAACAAAGGTATAGGCTTTCTGAAAATTTCAACCCCTATTTTGAACCCCTTAGAGATGACTGACAGTAACGTCGAGCTTCGAGGACCAACTAGACCCCGAACGGAACCTATTAAACCGAATTTCATCAATTTTTATTCATGGTAACTAAGCAAAGTGGCCCGTACGGCGTACGGCGGACAGACAGAAATATTTTTATTGCAGTTTTGGATTCTACATACCTTGAAACGTAAACCATCAAATTTCGAGGGGGGTAAGAATTTTATTTTTCATGCTCGATTCCAATGGTTCATTATTGAAAACAATAAACCAAAATGGGGGAGGACAAGTGATTTTATTAATTGTAATTTTAAATATTGCGGGGTGTAGTATTTCAAACTTTTGAGGGAATAAAGTGCTCCATAGATCTTTCTGTACATGGCACTCACTTGCGAATCCCATGACAGATCATGTCGTATGGTCAAGCCCAAATTCCTCACTTCATCACGGTAATCAATATTATTATTATTTATACAGAGTGGCAGTAATTTGTTTTTGTCTAAGGGTGTTTTATATAAGACTATAGCTTTAGATTTGTTGGCATTTAATTTTAATTTATTTTTTTCAGAATACTTGTTTATTTGTTCAAGTTTTTGGTTAACTAGTGGTAAGACTGAAGGGAGATCATCTGGCGTGCACTGAAAATAAATCTGGTAGTCGTCGGCAAATATATGTTGTTTGGCTAATGTGACCGACGAAGGAATGTCGTTAATGAATAGACTAAAGAAAAATACTGCCTGCACATGTCCCTATGATTCATACCCCTCCCATATTCCATTCGGTAAACAACTACTTTACTAACTCCGTTCCTATTTTCGTCATGCCCAATGCAAGTGTTCTTAATATGGATAGGGAGTGATCCAGCGTTCAAGCTCGATGGGACTGTCATCTTCTGCCAACTGTGCAACAAAACCGTAATTTAACCATTTTTATCAGATTTCTATACTAATTCCTGTTTTTGCCCATCTATCTACAGAACCCTGGACGAATTTCAAAAAGTATAATGAAGTTATGAAATGTCTTGTTGTTCTTCTCGATAAATTCCATAGGTACTGACACACTCATTTTTATAACAACTACCCCTATAATTAAATACTATTCTGAAAAGGAGTTCTCATTTTGAAGTTCCCTCTTCAACCTTTCTCTGTTAGTTTGTTTTAAAACTTTGAAATGAGTTTCTTTCGTCATTTCTTTTCCAGGTCAGTTCAGAAAGAAAATTTCTATTCGAGCAACATAAAAAAACCGCCAAGCACATTGAAAACGTAGGTGCTATACGAGCAGGCAGGAAGATTCAGTCTTTCGTCTCTGGTTTTGCCAAGCCAGGATCTGCGGCTGATCCAAAGAAGCAGTTTAATGAAGACCTTTGTGACATATTTTTGAAGGCTAACACATGTACCGCTTCACAAGTTGGATAATGTGCATATCCATAGAGATTGTTGATGATTTAGATTTTATTGAATAAAGTAATTAATTGTGAAAAAAGTGAAAATGTTTTGTTTTTATTGCTTTTGTATCCTTATTCCACCAATATTAGACAATGCAAGGTTATCATTGAGTAACTTGATCGTCAAATTAAGTATTTTGCGCATACTAGTAGTCAAGTCAAATTAAGTGCATATTTTTTCGCATATTTTTTTTTTGCACGAGTACATATTTTTCGTATTTAGCCAATCGTGAAATCATATTTTGGAGAAAAAAAAGTGCATATTTTCCGAGCTCTATTCATGAAGCATAACATTTGCTAAAACTGAAAAACCTCTTATCAACTGAATCCAAAATAACCATCATTCTTCAAATGAAATAATATCACAGAACAACAAACTCGACTTCATAGAGCCATCCGTGGTTATAATCAGGTGCTCCCTAGCAATGATATCTGGGCTGGATGGATACCGTTTCATTCACTATCATGTTGAAGCTTTTTGGCGCAAACGAACGGCTGGACGTACAGCGCTCCGGGTGGTCTCAAAAAATTCTTTAGTTCGAGATCAATTTAAACTACAGAAACATTGGCTGTTCATTTATTGTTTCTTCCATGTGCAATAATTGAACTACTTATTTTAGATGGTTTCCACCAATTTTGGGCCCCAACAACACGATTCAAGATCCTACTTTTTTTAAACAAATTATCTTTGATCATTAATAGTGCCACTTGACTGTCTTGATTCACCTGTTGATACTACTTCTAGTGTTATTATACAAATTAATGGTGATTTCAGAAAATTTCCCAGGTTTCTGACTCACAAAAAATGAATTTTGGGAGCTGAACCTTCGTAAAACCTCAATTCTTCGTTTTTTATGAGACAAAAACCTGGGAACTTGTCTAAAATCACCAATAATTTGTATAATAACACTAGATTAACAGGCATTGACAGTTATTAACAGGTGAATCAAGACAATCAAATGGCACTATCAATGATCAAAGATAACTTGTAAAAAAATAAAAAAATAAAATAAAGAGCTTAATTCGTGTTTTTGGGGGCCAAAATTGGTGGAAACCATCAAAAATAGCTATTTCAATTATTTCACATGAAAGAAACAATAAATGAACAGACAGCATTTCTGTAGGTATGTCCAATAGTATAGTAAACCCACGTGACAAGGACTTTGCAGCGTTTTCCTATAGCCATTAGCGTTGCAAGAATTTCGCATTTTGTACACATGCACAAATTTAAGCTCATTACTATATCAATCTTTTCTCACGGAACTAAATTAGTTCTGATAGATCTGAAATGCAGAACGAGGGCAGAAATGTTGATTTTGGGGACAACGATTTGTTTTCTCTCAAGAGAGATGACCTCCGCTAACTCGGTAGACTGAAGACATAATCGATTCATACACACAGTCATACAATACGTTGCGTGAAAACCACACTAGTAATCCTAAGTATCAAAAATTAGGCCAATCTAAAATTGGAAGTGAAATGGAAGACTGAGTCTTGAAGCACGAAAGGGTATATACCTGGCGTGAAGAGACCGCGAGAATGTGTCTTATCACTGATTAAGACGAGCAAAATAAGGGCAACTAAAACGTGCCTGGTTCCGATTTCAGAACTTACAGATATCCACAGGAAGGAAGGTGCAATGACACTAACTGCGACGTACCTGGTCGTTCTAGTTCTGTAGCTTGGCATGAAAAACCCCTAGAACAAGTAGGAAAGGTTTGACTATCATAACCGATGGGCGCCTGTATTATGCATGGAACGTCCGTCTGCCGGCACAGGTAGGTCCCATTTAGAGATGGCGGCCAATTTAAAATTGTAGATTTGGGGGAAAATCAAATGATTTGCAGAGGATTAAAACTCCTTATGTTTTGTTCTGCATAGACCGGTTAATCGAAACAGGAAGTCTGCCAACAAAAAATGGTGTTTGAATAGCTGGCAGACTAAATTCCAATTCCACAAATGTTAACCCTAAAACAGAATTATAGGTAGGTGAACGCAATTCTCATCCACTCATTCTGCTCATCATGGAAGTCCAAAAATCATTGTCTGCCAGATTCAATTGCTCATATAGAGATGGCGGCCAATTTAAAATTGTAGATTTGGGGGAAAATCAAATGATTTGCAGAGGATTAAAACTCATGTTTTGTTCTGCATAGACCGGTTAATCGAAACAGGAAGTCTGCCAACAAAAAATGGTGTTTGAATAGCTGGCAGACTAAATTCCAATTCCACAAATGTTAACCCTAAAACAGAATTATAGGTAGGTGAACGCAATTCTCATCCACTCATTCTGCTCATCATGGAAGTCCAAAAATCATTGTCTGCCAGATTCAATTGCTCATATAGGCACTGACAGACAACATCCAAAAATGTGAATTTTGGATCCAAAATTTCTATTGACTGATGGACGGCTGAAAGTCGTACAGTGCATTCTGGCTTTATAGCACGTCCAGAAACATCAGTCTGCCATTACACAATGGCCAATGTAGGTCCGGCAGACAAAGTCCAAAAACCAGCATTCTGAGGTACAAATTACCAAAATTTAGTAGATGGTTGAAATGCACGCATATTATTCTGTTTAGTTGAAAAACCAAGTCTGCCAATCAAAAACAGCCGTAAAAGAACCGGTAGACGATGTCCGAAAGTCTGGTACTTGGACCCAAAAACGCGAGTTAGATGGCTGAATTTTGCTCAGTGCATTAGAAGTCATGACACACCCAAAAATTGTCACTATGGTCTGGCAGATAAAATCCAAAATCCAGGACCTTGGGTCCAGAAGCCCAACAGTTTGTAGATGGCTCAAATTGTCACAATACATAGCTTAGCACAATACTAAACAGATAAAATTGGTCTGCCAGGCCATAGCGGCCATTTCGAGTTGGGCAGAAGAAATTCAAAATCCTGGTTTACAGGTTGAACACTAAGTCAAACCATATGTAGACGCCCCAAATGTGCGCGGCACTTTACAGTTTTATTTGGGCGAAACCAGTCTGCCATTCCAGAACAACCTTTTCGACATCGGCAGACGAAATTCAAAATCCTGGATTGAAGATTACCAACAAACAAACCATGTGTTACATAATATATGTACGCCTCCAACTTATCCGGTTCCTATCTACCGACATTTCATACTCGACGCAAACAACAATGCTTCACCAACAACGTTCTATAACAATAATTATTATTCTTACTGAATACGGCTTACCGATGCTCATGAGATATACTTTCTTTCATATTTGCAAAACAGGCAGGTGGATTTACCTAAATCCAAATTCCAACCAACCCCCCCCCCCCCCCCCCACCATGTCACTGGGGTACAAAATGAACACACAAAAACAAAAATTATCACATCAAAGGTTTTGGTAAATTTCATTTTTGGTTTGAAACAAATGCATGCACAACTGTATACTATAATTATCACATAATTACTTATACAATATGCATTACTTACCTATTATGGAAACCCCACCCGCGTACGTAACCTACCTATCTTCAATAAATTTCATTTATAAAAATCTCGAACCTAGTGCGTAAAAATCTCATGCCATAAGTGAAATCGTCAAAATTTACTGTATTATCCCAGAATTATTTGCCGACTCTGATTTTTGTATACCTGCTTATGCTATTCAAAAGTTTAACAGAAAAAATAACATCTTTTGAAAATCAGGTAGAGAATTTTATGAAGATTTTAGCAATATTTCTAAGTTTTTGAGCCATTAACCAATTTGATCCCCCCACGGAATGTAAAGGGGGGGGGGGATTATCTACAAATATGTACTTAATATTCAAATTCGGATAGTCAGAATAACTGAAGTTGAAGAGCATCAAATTCTGCGTTCAGAGTGCTCTTTTTATTGAACTATTCTATTTAAATTTTAATTGAAATTTTAAATTGAAGAGTTCAATAAAAACGTAGAATTTGATGCTCTACAGCTTACCTAATTCATGTGATAATTTTCATTTGGAATAAGCAGCCACAGGCGTGTGAAATTGAGCATAAGACACATTTCAGTAAACATTTGCCTAATGTCTTACGATTCTTCTGTTCTTTTTTACTGTGAATTTTGCAAGCTTTCAGGGCCAAAACGTTCTAGAATTGAAAATTCGACAGGAGCCGACCTGTCTTGTCCCTATGTATCTCAATTGTAATCATTGGGAAGAGGATTTTGAGGTTCTGAAAGGAATATTGGAAAGTAACTTGGATAGATCATACATATGCATGGGGGACTCGAATTCGAGGGTGGGTAGCATGCAGGTTCTTCCGGACGGGGTATTGGACGATGTTAGTCAGATGAGCTTGAACAGAGTTTCGAAGGACAGTATTGTGGATTCCAAAGGTAGGAAAATGTTTAAAATGTTCGATGAACTTGGAATGGTAGTGTTGAATCTTGAATGGCAGATTTCTGGGAGACAGAGACGGAAACTGGACATTCATGAGCGCGAGGGGAGTTTCGGTTATAGATTTGGCAATCGTATCCGGGGAAGTGGTGCCCCAGGTGGTGGGGTTTGAGGTAGTCCCGGAGGTGTTTTCGGATCACCAGCCCATTGCATTGACAGTTTCCTATGAATCGGCTGCCGGGAGCGTGGCGGTGACGCCTCTCCTTCCTAAGGGCAGACGCGCACTAGACCGATCACGACCACGACCACGACCACGACCAGTCGTATGCGGCCAGTTTTATAATGGAAGCAAGTGGAACCGCGCGCACTAGCCGACTTGCGACGCAGCGGTCGGACCCTGGTCGGACGACCAGAGTCTCGGGAGTTTGGTCGGGCCCGACCACGACACGACTGCAGCCGAAAATAAGATAGGTTAGAATGGCGCGTCGCGCACTGCCACCGACAACACCCCCGACCCGACCAGTACTGATTGGTCGAGCGAACTGTGTACACCTGTCTTAGCGTGTAGTTTTTATTAGCATAATGTCACTTATCAAAGCTTTTACCCGACATTCTTGTGTAATTGAAAAACCGTTCTTCATACTGACGATTCTCCATAAAATGTTGCAAACTGCCCTCTCGTTGACCTGACAGCCAACATCGGATGCACCCAGTACCACTTTCTCCTTCGCCTAACGTACCTACGGTACAAATGTACAACGACAGCTAACTCTTCAACACCCATCTTGTGTACTGAATTAGCTTCTAGCTTGGCATTCGTTGTCGTGGTCGTGGTCGTGGTCGGGCTCAGCGGCATGGCTATACGACCCGACCAGTCGGGTTTTTTTGTCGTGGTCGTGGTCGTGGTCGGTCTAGTGCGCGTCTGCCCTAAGCTAGACTGGGGGAAGCAAAATAGCAAAGTGTATTCTGCTAAGATTATGGAGGCCTTAGAACGTGATAAGGAAATATTCCCTGGTTCAGGTGAAGAAAGTTATATGGGAGTTATGAACATAATAAATGATTCGGCAAGTGGGGTGGAAACTCGGTTCAGTAAGAAAGGCCCGAATTTCATGAAGCCTTGGTTTGACTTTGCATGCTATAATCTTCCTAAAAAATCTATGAGACTTTTGAACATTTGTAGAGACCATTATAGTTCAGACAATAAAGTGAATTATCAAGATGTTAATGATGAATATTTAAACGGTTATGTAGGGAAAAGGGGCGGTTGTATTATGAAGGAATTGATAAGGATCTAGGAGAAGTCAAATATTCACAGGATTTTTGGAAACTGATCAACAAGATTAAAAGAGTACCTAGTTTTCGCGCACCACAAATGGAAGTAGACGTTTTGGTATCATACTTTAATGACTTGCTGAATCCCGCACCTAATGGGAGACAGATATGTTTTGTTGAACCATACATTTCAGATCATGATCTGGATAAGGAATTTTCGTTCAATGAACTGTCAACGATGATTAGAAAACTCAAGGTAAACAAGGCTCCAGGGCCGGATAGAATAACCAATGAATTCTTCATGAATGCGCCTGAAGCTCTCCTGCATAGATTATTGAGTTGTTATAATAAGATTTACGAAGAGGGTAAGGCCCCTAGGTCATTCAGGGAGGCGATATTGTTTCCCCTATACAGGGTGTCCCACGAGTTATGCCCGACCCGACTCCTACGTGTTCTACAACTCATTTCCGACCAAAAGTGCCTCATAGCAATTTTTTTTAGAGGCCTCGTTTCCGAGTTATTCGCGATTTAAGATTTTTTTCGTGTTTTCGATCTTATGTCACTAAAACTGTCATAACTCCCTCAATTTTGGAGATAGCTCAAATTTGAAGACACCGTTGGAAAGAACGTTAAATTTCCTATCTATTTGATGTCAGAAAACATTTTTTTTATTGCATTGAAGATGTGCGATTGCCGCGAGAAATGGCAGTTTTGTCAAAATCTTGAAATCGCCTGTTTTTCATCTCGCCTAGCAACCCCATTAATGCTTGACGCAGAACTGTGCAGGCCTGGTAAAACGTGCGCCAAAATGTCAGCTTTCCAACGGTGTAGTCGTTTTGGGTTTTAAAAATATTTTTAGTTAAGGAAATGGTGTTTAATTGCAGAAAAACGTGTGTTTTCTGTTAAAATTGAGGTTTTTTCAAAAGTCTCGACGAAAAAAGGTTGGAGGCGGGATATTACGTAACTTTTCTCGCTGAATCGAATGGTGACAACGCCAGACCTCTCAAGTGACGATTTGAGTTAGTTTTGTCGGATGCATAAACCCGTTCGTTTGTGAACAGCGTCTACGGCATTTCTAAGCTGTCCGGCCAAAGTCAAGATAATCGAAGAGCCGAGAGACGGCTGTTGTTTGTGTTCATTTACGATTGATTGCGATGAGTTGCATTCATCTTTTTGCTGACACATGGACCCTTATCAAACCAGATTTACGCAACCCGTCCTGGTGAAGGTGGCCTCATCCGTCCACAGTACTTGGTCTCCACGGTATGGAAATTCGGAGCGATACCACCGACAGAAGTCGAGCCTAAGTTGGAGATCACGTGGTAGCAATTCCTGCACCTTTAAATGGGAAAAATTGAAACTTTTCAAATGGACGAATCGTTTGTGGGACATCATGAATTGGCACAAGAATTATTTTACCCACCTTTGTCAAATGAAAGGGGTGTAAACCGTTGGTCCTCAATACCCTATGGACCGTCATGCGGCTCACGCCTAGCTCTCCACCCAAACGGCGGGTGCTCAATGTGGCATCATCGGCGACAGCCTCCAAAATTTGTTCCTCATGTCGATCCTCGTTAGGAGCTCTTTCTGCTCGACGGGAAAGGATGAGCGATTCGCCGTTTTTTGCCTGGCTGTACACCTACCCAAGCACATGAAATTGTCAGCATTTGAACATAGCTGGTAGTAATAACCAAAACCTTAGTGACAGAAAATGGATTAGTAGATGAAAAAAAGATAGTTTAGTAGATTAAAAAAAAAGGATTAGTGACATAAACAATATTATTTACCAATATTTTTTCCTCATACTATCCGACGTGTTCGCAAGGGTGTGAGTTGTACACAGGAGGAGTGTGAGCACGATCACCGTAATCCCGAACACAAAAACGAGCACCTTCATAATAAAGCACACGGACATACCCTTGAAAATGTTTGTGCGTATGGAGTCCGTTGGTCGGGAAACCGCTGAGCATACTCCCTTGCTGCTTCAGAAGCATTACCATTGGCAAAACCGTACACAAAAATCATGTCAACATACTCACTTGTGGTATAGCTATAGCGCACCATGATGAATGGAAATATGCAATAGGGAAACCACGTTGAAGGAAATACGGCGAGGAAAGAAGCGAAAGGGAAGAGTTGGTAATGATACGGAAGCCTGGTTTGATAAGGGTCCATGTGTCAGCAAAAAGATGAATGCAACTCATCGCAATCAATCGTAAATGAACACAAACAACAGCCGTCTCTCGGCTCTTCGATTATCTTGACTTTGGCCGGACAGCTTAGAAATGCCGTAGACGCTGTTCACAAACGAATGGGTTTATGCATCCGACAAAACTAACTCAAATCGTCACTTGAGAGGTCTGGCGTTGTCACCATTCGATTCAGCGAGAAAAGTTACGTAATATCCCGCCTCCAACCTTTTTTCGTCGAGACTTTTGAAAAAACCTCAATTTTAACAGAAAACACGTTTTTCTGCAGTTAAACACCATTTCATTAACTAAAAATATTTTTAAAAACCAAAACGACTACACCGTTGGAAAGCTGACATTTTGGCGCACGTTTTACCAGGCCTGCACAGTTCTGCGTCAAGCATTAATGGGGTTGCTAGGCGAGATGAAAAACAGGCGATTTCAAGATTTTGACAAAACTGCCATTTCTCGCGGCAATCGCACATCTTCAATGCAATAAAAAAAATGTTTTCTGACATCAAATAGATAGGAAATTTAACGTTCTTTCCAACGGTGTCTTCGAATTTGAGCTATCTCCAAAATTGAGGGAGTTATGACAGTTTTAGTGACATAAGATCGAAAACACGAAAAAAATCTTAAATCGCGAATAACTCGGAAACGAGGCCTCTAAAAAAAATTGCTATGAGGCACTTTTGGTCGGAAATGAGTTGTAGAACACGTAGGAGTCGGGTCGGGCATAACACGTGGGACACCCTGTATAAAAAGGGGCAAGCGACTGGGGTTTTCGAGGGATTGCCTTTATGAATTCGGGTGCTAAGATCCTTACCGGCCTGTTGCTCGAACGCCTATCGCGCTGGGTGGAAGACAGGAACATTTTACACGAGTCACAAGCAGGGTTCCGGCCTGGCTACTCTACCTCCGATAATCTGTTTTTACTCTTTTTAATTTAGTAAGTCTCAGGCAAAGTCAAAATAAGAAAACCTATATCTTCTACATTGATTTAAAATCTGCATTTGACAGAGTAGAAAGAAATGCGTTGTTCTTTAAGCTGAGTAAATATGGGGTGTCCACGAAATTTTGTAAGTTGTTAAGAAGCCTTTACGAGGATACGAGAATGGGAGTATGGACAGGAGATGGTCTCTCTTAGTACTTCTACACACATACGGGCGTAAAACAGGGATGTTTACTATCGCCAAAGTTGTTTTCCTTGTTTTTAAATGACTTGCCTGATATATTGAGTGGGGGTGTTAGGGTAGGGGAGACCAGGGTCAGGTGTCTAATGTACGCCGACGAAGTGGCTATTCTTGCTGATAATGCGACATCATTGAAGATCATGATACGAGAATTGGAGGAATATCTGGAGACGTGGAACCTGGTACTCAGTAAAGAAAAATCCATGGTTATGATATGCGGAAGGCGAGGAGGCAGGCGGGCGGCAAATGAAAGGTTTTTCTATAGGGGAGAACCCTTAATCGTAACCAATCAGTACAAGTACTTGGGCGTTACTGTGACACCAACTTTGGATCTAGGAAAGCATCACAAACATAAGGTAGATCAAGCGAAGTACGGTCTCAGTAGTGTGTGGGGGGAATTGATTAGGAAGCGAAATGTGTCCTTTGCGGTTAAGCATAAAGTGTTCCGTGCCATCACGCGCTCGTTGATTGCATACGCGGCACAAGTCTGGGGGTGGAAAGGTTTCGAGCAGCTGGAAAAGTTCAATAGGCATTATCTCAGGAAGGTATTCGCTTTACCCCAGAACACCCCCAATTATATATTATATGCTGAGAGCGGAGTCGAACCGCTGGAGTTCTACTTGAGAAAATTACAAATGGACTATGTGGTTCGTGCATTGAAGCTTCCATCTCATAGGTACCCGCGAATGATTGCGGAGGAGGTGGTAAGCGCGGAGGTTTCTTGGTTTCGGGAATATCGGGCACACGCGCGAGAACACGGGTTGACTGGTTTTGATATTGAACCGGGTCGGGATCGTGAATGGGGAAAAGTGTTCCAATCCCTCAGAGATAGGCTCCAAGGAAAATGGAAGAGTGATCTAAATCAGGCGGTGATCGAATCTCAGCATCATTCAATGTATGCACAGCTGGACAGGTCGGTGGAGGGTGGAAGGAAGTATTTATTGAGTTCATCCTTATACGTCGCGCGGGTTGTGTTCAGGGCTAGATCTGAGATGCTCAATGTTAATTACAGATGGTGGAGGGAAGGGATGGCAAACGTTTGTTCGCTATGTAATCTTGGGGAATTGGAGACTCCATTTCATTTTCTCGCTACATGTACAGTATTGAGCGAGTTTCGTGTGGCGTACCTGAAAAGACCGAGGTTGACTAGGCAACAGCTAATTCAAATTTTGAATGGAGGCGATTTGCTGTCAGGCCTGGTGCAGTATGTGAGAAAAGCGGGGTGGTATAGACAGTATAGACTTAGTGGAGGAGTTCAACTACACAGATGATTGAAATAGTACGTCGCTGATATTCAGTCGTTTGTACAAAATGTGTAAGTTTTGCTGCATGTTGTAAAAGTATTCTTTTGTAAGATAGAGAAATTTGCTACCTCGGCTAAGATAGTCGATTAATTAAAGGATCCAGGTGTTGAAGGAATTAAATTAAGTTATGTAAGTCGCAAGTAAAGAAATTCGTTAAGAAAGGAAGTTACCTACTGTTATGATGATGTTGTTATTTTTGTTTACTTTTTTAATTAGTTGTGGAGAATAATGCCATGTAAACTCCCTGCGACAATCGAAAGATTAGCAGTATAAGCGTAAAAATAAGGAAATAAATATTTAAAAAAAATATATATATAAAATAAAATAGAATAATACCTGATGTACCTTATCTACTAATTATTATACTTTGTTAATTGTATCATTGTGTCATTTTCATGTTCTTAATAAACGCTTAAACACTCACTCACACTCACTCACTCACTCTTCTGTTCTTTTATGATTCGAATTAAATTTTCTTTATGCTGCACCGTTTAAATGTTATAAGCCAAAAACTGACAAAGTCCTAAAATCTCGAGGTTTTTTGGCTGCCAAAAGTTGTCCAAAAATCAAAAACGGTTATTCCTAATTTAAAAATGTCACATAAGGGGACTTGTTGAGCATCAAATTCTGCGTTCAGAGCACTCCTTCTTTTATTAAAACGTCTTATATAAAATTTCAATTTTTAATAAATTAAAATGTTAAATTGAATATTTTGATAAGATAGGGGGGCTCTGAACGCAGGATTTCATGTTCTAAAACTTGAGTTATATGACTTTTTTTTCATTTGGAGTTCTTAGTTACAGGCGTGTGAAACTCAGCATAACACACTTTTCTGTCAGAATTGAAAAGTTCCAGTATGCAGCATGGCCATAAGAGCGAATTTCCAAAGAAATATTCATGCTCTTGTGTAAAAAGATGATATTACAGCGAGAAACCATACCAATTTTCGTGAAAATATATCCCTTTTTCGGGATTTTAACCATTTTCACCGATTTTTGACCCTTGAAAAGTCAAATTTGACCCACTCTTTTTTGGAAAAATATTTTTATCATCCAAATAGTCCCTCTTTCTGTTGTGAATTACCATCCCACAGAACGTCAGGTGAATTTATATTGAGTTTAGTCTAGGTGTGTCCCGAAACTTTGCTGCCCGATCGGAATATACCCAGGGGTGTTATGGGTGAAAAATGGGTTTAAAAATAGGGTTTTCCGAGGTTTTGTTTGAGATTTTAGTGAACGTGAGATTGTGAAGCATTGTTTTCCATGTTTTTAGGACGAGAAGACCGAATATGAAGTTTATTTTGACCGAAGAGTAAGAATTGAGGCTATAACGAAGGTTCAACTCCCAAAATTCATGTTTTATGAGTCAAAAACCTGGGAAATTGCCTGAAATCACCAAAAACTCTTATAATAACACAAGTAGTAGTATCAACATGTGAATCAAGAGACTCTCTATGATCAAAGATAATTTGTCAAAAATAGGAGCCTAATTCGTGTTTTTGGGGGCCAAAATTGGTGGAAACCATAAAAAACAGCTATTTCAATGAAATAAACAATAAATGAACAACCAACATTCCTGCAGGTATGACCAATAGAATAATAAACCCATGTCACAAGGACGTTGCAGCGTTTTTTCACTTTTTGTTGCAGTGAAATTGTCTGTAAGCTGCAATGTATAGATGACATAAGCCAAAACCTGGAAAAAGTCCTAAAATTTCGAGCTTTCAGCTGGCAAAAATTGTCCTAAACTCAAAAACGGCTATTCCATTGAAAAATACCATTTAAATAATAGTGTAGAAGATCAAATTCTGCGGTCAGATCCTATTCTTACCAAAATATCCAATTCAAAGATTAGCTTTATTCAATGGAAGTTTTAGAATGCACATTTTAATAAGGTACGGGTTTTTGAGTTTAGGACAACTTTTGGCAGCCAAAAAACCTTGAAATGTCAGGACTTCAGTTTTCGGCTTATAACATGTAAATAGTGCAGCTTACTGACAATTTTACTCCTATCAGAATTGAAGAACGTTAAATTCTAAGCCGATCACCTACTTAAACAATAAATTTGGTTCAACGGTTTGGTCGGAATCACTAGTCAAATTTGTCCGATATTTCAGTTGTGACTAACAAGGTGTGTTATACTCAGTGCCACACGCTTGTAACTAGAAAACGGTTATTCCAAATGAAAAACTTCATATAACTCAAGTTGTAGAGCATCTAATTCTGCATTCAAAGCACCCCTAGTTTATCAAAATATTACATTTAATTTGTACGCGAACAGTGGTTTTGCTTCCTCACTACCAAAGGTAGGGAAGCCTTGGATTCGATATTGTGCAAAAAAAAATTATGTCCTCCAAATTTAAATTTCCACTAACATTTTGCGTTTCAGACATCGAGGAAAATTTTTGGTTCCGTGTCTGTCTGTGGTAATTCCTTGTAACGCCCATAACTACCCAAAATAATGATCGAAATCGACTGAAATTTGGGGGATGGGTGCGGGTAGGGTCACACATGGTCCCATACAAAAATCATTGAAAAAGTACTGTAACTTTCGTCTGCGCATGCGCAAAGGTGAAACACCTGAAACTCCCATAACTACCTTAAATGTCCTTGAAATGAGTTCAAATTTGGAGGGTCGATCTGGAATCACACTTTAATAGTTGAACATAAATTTCATCAGAATCGTACTATAACTTTCGTCTGCGCATGCGCGAACCTGAAATATTGCCCGTTTCCTTGTAACGCTTCTAACTACGCGAAAAACAGTCGTAGAGAGCTGAAATGTTGAGGGTACACGCGGGTTGGATCGCAGATGGTCCCATTTCAAAATCATGGAAATCATTCGGTCTGCGCATGCGCAAACGTGAAATACTTGGAATGCCCATAACTACCCTAAATACCGTTGAAATGTGTTCAAACTTGGAGGGTCGATCAGGAATAAGACTTTGATAGTTCCAGATTAATTTCATTGGAATCGTGATGTAACTTTTATCAGCGCATGCGTGAACATGAAATGTTGACCATTTCCTTGTAACGTTTCTAACTATGCGATAAATAGTCGTAGAGAGCTGACATTTTGAGGGTATACGAAGGTAGGATCGGGGATGGTCCCACTCCAAAATCATGGAAATCGTTCACTCTGCGCATGCGCAAACGTGAACTACTTGGAGTGCCCATAACTACCTTAATTATCGTTGAAATGAGTTCAGATTTGGAGGGTCGATCAGGTATAATACTTTGATAGTTCCATATGAATTTCATTTGAGTCTTACCGTAACTTCTCTCTGCGCATGCGCAACATGAAATGTTGACCGTTTCCTTGTAACGCTTAACTACGCGACAAATAGTCGTAGAGAGCTGAAATTTTAAGGGTACACGCTGGTTTGATCGCAGATGGTCCCGTATCAAAATGACTGTACACAACTATTCTATAAGTTCATGTGATTCAACGTCTGCCTACTCGAATTGGCAGACGTGTTTTTACCGTGACACGTCATAATCTTGATTGTTTGCAAGTATGAAGTTCATTTTGTGTACCTTATGTAAAGTTGGCCAACTGCTCGAAGACAATGGAGTGCGCTCCGGTCCAGGAAATGTCCAGAGCACGAGAGGTGATCACGAAACGGGCCCAGATTTTCCTCCTTCAGCGGAGATAAAAAGGTGTCCTTTGATTCGTGAATCTCAAAGGAGGCTGTCGCTGCCGACTTCATTCAACTCTCACTCGCGTTACGTCGGAAAGCCATCGACGACGACGCGTCAGATCCTTTCCAGCTCGTCGGCTTATTCGCACGACTCATCCCCCTCGCCGAGTAGGGAACCACCAAAACCTATCGCTTTCTCTGTTCCCCACAAGCGACATCCGCCTTGCGGTCTGTGTCGCGAGCCCAAGAATTTGATTCGGCGCCCCGCGCTTCTGATGAGAGATGTCGGGAAGTAGGACGTTATTTCATCGAGATATCAAAGGTCGTTCAACTCATTGGCCTTCTACGGTTTCATCCAGATCTGCGGATAAGATGGCCGTCTTCCAGTCAAAAGTCGAGTTCGGATCCATATGACGTTAAACATTCAAAACAGGACGGAAAACCCTCGGATTACGACCGAAAAATATGATCTAAAACCTTCTAACAGGGCACATTTTGATTGGAAAATCCCGGAATTTTGTCTCACATCATCGGACACCATCGGTAGGTACTTCAATGAAGATATTTCCGATGTGCATACTCCTGGGCGTTGGAGGCTTCCTCATTGAGCACACTGGATAGCTAAAGGGCCGTATCCAAACCTGGAAAACGGCTCGTGCGTCCATGAAAAATCATTTCTATAATTCAGCCAACGAGTGGCCTGACGTCCATTGTGTAGCGAGACAATGGAATTTTCCCGTCAGGTGACTAACTCTGGAAAAACTTGATAATTTCCAACGAAATTTCGAAAATAGGACACCAAATATGACCAAACCGTCCAACTACGGTACTGTGACCCAACCCGCACCTACCCTCCAAATTCCAGCCCATTTCGACCATTATTTCGGGTAGTTATGGGCGTTACAAGGAATTACCACAGACAGACAGACAATCTGACATGGAACCAGAAACGTTCCTCGATATCTGAAACGCAAAATGGAAGTGGAAATTTCATTTTGGAAGACATACATTTTTTTTTACTCAACCACGAATCCAAGGCTTCCATACCTTTGGTAGTGAGGAAGCAAAAAAAAGAAGAAGAAAAATAAAAAAAAACCCGACTTCAAAAAGGTCCAGGGAGACTATAAAGTAAAAAATAATTATTGTGTCCAACAAAAGTAATTTATTCAAAGCCGATACAAAAACATTTTTGAAGACGGCGCTAAATTCCAACTAATCTGTATGAAACCAAAAACGCTGCAAAGTCCTTGTCACATGGGTTTATTATTCTATTGGACATACCTACAGAAATGTTGGCTGTTCATTTATTGTTTCTTTCATGCTTAATAATCGAAATAGCTATTTCTGGTGGTTTCCATTAATTTTGGCCCCTAAAACACAAATTAGGTACACTCCTTTTTTTGTTTTTTTTTTGTTGTTGTTGTTAACTATCGATCATTGGTAGTGCCATTTAATCGTCTTGATCCACGTGTTGACACTTTTTCCAGTGTTATTATACAAACTGATGGTGATTTCAGACGATTTCCCAGGTTTTTGACTCGTAAAAAATCAATTTTGGGAGCTGAACACTTGTTAGAACTCAATTTTCCACTCTTTGGTCAAAATTGACTTCATATTCGGTCTTCTCGTCCCCAAAAACATGGAAAACGATATCTCAGAAAATCATGTTACTGACATGTTGCTAAAACACAATAAGTACCTATTTTTACACACATTTTCACTCATAACACCCCTGGGTGTATTCCGATCGGGCTGAAAAGTTTCGGGACACAACTAGGGCCCAAATGGAGCATGTGTGCGAAAGAACGACTTTTTTAGACCGAAAATGAAGCCTGTAGACGTGATACGGCGGACGGCGGACGGACATTGCATTTTTGGAATCTACGCACCTTGAAACGGAAAAGAAAAAAGTTTGAGGGGGTGTTATAAAAATTTTTTGCTGAGCGAATACATAGGTGTATTATTCACAGAATAATAAACCAAAACCAAGGAATAAAATACGAAGGCTTTTAGTTAAAATTGGGCGCCGTCTTCAAAACTTTTTTGCATAGGCTGTGAATAAATTAAGTTCGTTGAGTATATATAAATATATATATATATATAATTCCATGGTGTATCGACCGTTGATTTAGATATCCGTGGTATGCAATGTTGCAGGTGGTTATTGAGGTTCAGTCATTAAAACGAGATTCATTCCAACGTTTCGATGGTTTATTCCATCATCTTCAGGGGGTTAGTGAGTTCTGAAGAACTTTGCACCCATATTCCTCACTGAATATCAGACTTTATCATACTGCTAGGTAGAGAGAGGTTTGAAAGAGTTGAGTTCACCCAAGTTTCAAACCTCTCTCTACCTAGTAGGAATATGGGTGCAAAGTTCTTCAGAACTCACTAACCCCCTGAAGATGATGGAATAAACCATCGAAACGTTGGAATGAATCTCATTTTAATGGCTGAACCTCAATAACCACCTGCAACATTGCATACCACTGTTTTCTGTCGTCAAATCGTGCAGTGTCTGTCGAAGCATTGAGAATCAAAGAGTATAACTACCGGCCTAGAACTGTTAGGCCCAGTACTACTTTTCCACTTAAAAACTAGCATTGGACATGATAGAAGAAAACGCTACAAAGTCCTTGTCACATGGGTTTATTATTCTACTGGACATACCTACAGAAACGATGGATGTTCATTTACTGTTTCTTTCATGTACAATAATTGAAATAGCTATTGTTGATGGTTTCCACCAATTTTGGCCCCCAAAAACACCAGTTAGGCTCCTTTTTTTTGACAAATTATCTTTGATCATTGACAGTGCCATTTAGTTGTCTTGATTCACCTGCTGATACTATTCTAGTGTTATTATACAAATTTATGGTGATTTCAGACAATTTCCCAGGTTCTGACTCATAAAAAATGAATTTTGGGAGCTGAACCTTCGTTACAGCCTCAATTCTTCATTCTTTGGTCAAAATCATCTTCACATTCGGTCTCCTCGTCCTAAAAAACATGGAAAATGATACCTGACAAGCTCATGTTACTAAACGCCAAAAAACGCAATTTTTACACCCATTCTTCACCCATAACGCCCTTGAGTGTAATCCGATCGAGCTGTAAAGTTTCTGGACACAACTAAGACCCAAATGGACCCTTTGAGCGAAAGAGCGAATTTTTTAGATGGAAAATAAAGTAGATATGGATGATACGGCGGACGGCGTACGGGGTCATAAAAATTTTTTGCTGAACGAATACATAGGTGTATTATTCACAGAATAATAAACCAGAACAGGTCGACTTGAGAACCTTGTTCTTTTTTGATGTGGTTACAACGGGGGGGAAGGGGCCTGGGGATCCCCACCTCGAGTCAAGCTTGACGGCATTGGATTACAGCAAAAATCGCCATGTCTGAAGGGCTGTAGCAATTTGCTATTAGGTGGAAGAGGTGCCGAGAAGAAATAACGCTCTTACTGGCGTTTATGACGATGAGGCAACATTAGCAGACTCAGTACATGAATAAACCAGCCTGCATTAAAAAAATACCGCTACGAGATACTAAGGAACCAGACTGCGTGAAAGCAAATGAAGCAATGTGAAGGAAAATTTATTCATGTTAAAGAAAGGCAAATTGGTAAGGCTAAATCAGCTGTCGGTGAATCATTAACTGCCATTTGAAGATGGATGATTGCAGGCGGCCAAAGATTTGTTTGGGTGAGCTCGTATCATTGTACACAAGCAGCTCAACATAGGTGTACCGGATCGAAATAGGGATTCTGGTGTTGGAAAATGACTGGAAATGATTGGATCAGATGAAGATATGGATGATTCAGAACCCCGAACTCATTAAAAAAGAGAAAGCGAATCGGTTCGAAAGACTAGAAAACAATACTGACTCGAGGGATTTGGAATGGGTAAAATCAATTCAAGCTACAGCGAGGTGTACGCTAAAATACCTACGTACGAACGAATACAGTGAACTAAATACTTGGGAGCGAGCAGAAACATTCATGCGGAGTCAATGCTCAGCTCATTAATTAATTAATTTATTTATTTATTTGGTAAAGTACGGGCGAGCCTAATTACAAGCAAGTTGTATATATAATAGAACAAGTCGTGGTATAATAATAATAGTAATTGTCGTGGTATCCTCCCAGAACCACAACTCTTGTACATAGAAATAAGATCTCGCCAAATAAACCAAGAAGTGGGCACAGAAGGCGCAAGAGAACCGAGGGCCAGCCTGGAGGTCCCCACCATCCTCTACTAGCTAGAGGATGGAGGGAGACAGCTCCCAAGCATATAAAAACTCGCCTCCTGCACCTTTTTCCTCATTCTACGTTCACCTCTAGTCACTGACTACTCTCTCTCCTCCTTACCTCGTCTCTCTCTCCTACACCCAAAAGAATCCGTGAATGGTGGTGGTACGCCCATAACCAACGGACTAACTTCCTAAAAGATCTTGGGCATGGTGGTGGTCCGCCCATAACCAAACCGAGCACACTCCAAAAAGATCCTGGGCATGGTGGTGGTCCACCCATAACCAAACCAGGCAACGACCCTAAAAGAATCCGTGAATGGTGGTGGTATGCCCATAACCAACGGAAACATCCGAAAAGATCCCGGATCATGGTGGTGATTCACTCATAACCAAATTCCGAGCACATCCCCCCTCACACCGCTCGTGGTGGATGTACGCTCAAACACATTCATCACAGTAATGAAAGATGATAATGAGTAGTAACAAGTAGTACACACTTAACTGAATGAGACGGGAGATGAGTAGATTAATGATTTTAGTATAAACCAAGAATGGAAGAAAAAACCATAGTCGAGGAGGAGGTTTGCACAACGGGGAAGTCTAGCTAATGGACGGTTCATCAGGTAGTTTGATCAGCTTAGGCTTACAAAGGGACACAAGTTGTTTACATACTTCAAGAAGTCAGTACATTCTGTGGACTTCTCCCTCTTATGCATGAACTGCAATACTGGCGAGGTGTACAGAGGTCCAATTCATGCTGGTACGCCCTTTACCTCGCCCCTACCGGCGACATTATTTGGGAAAATATGTTTCAGGAGGATTCCCTGTAGCCTCCGAAAATTTGAATATAACAAGAGGACCTTGGATGTTAGCTTGGTGCTGACTGCCTTCTCACTTAGTGAACAAAGACCGCAAAAGGGCACCTCTGGAATAATAGGCAGCTGGTAAATATTGAAAACTAACTGGAGACGGTTAATGATCACATTGATAAATGATTGAGAAAGCGTAAGCAACCATAATAATAACCAAAGTACTAAATTTATACATACTATAATAACGGACTATATTAACTAGCGAACCATGTAATTAAAACTTGAAAAAATAGGAACATGAGCGCCGAATGGCGCACCAGTCATGGCAGACCAGCGAGGCATTATGTTGCATTGTGTACTTTCACCCCACAAAGCCGTTTGGGAAGATGGATTTTTCGCACATTGGGAAGATAGATTTTTCTGAGTGGCTATGGCGAAAGCTAATGCCAAAAAAGAAGATAAGAAGAAGTAAAAAAACGCTGCAAAGTCCTTGTCACATGGGTTTATTATTCTATTGGAGTTCTAGAGATTTTTGTTGGCTGTTAAATGTATTGTTTCTTTCATGTGGAATGATTGAAATAGCTATTTCTGATGATTTCCACCAATTTTGGCCCCCAAAACATGAAATAGGTACGCTTTTTTCTTTTTTTTTAAGATCATCTTTGATCATTGGTAGTGGCATTTAATGGTCTTGATTCACCTGTTTACACTTTTTCCAATGTTATTGTACACATTGATGGTGATTTCAGACAGTTTTCCAGGTTTTTGACTCATAAAAAACCAATTTTGGGAGCTGAACCTTTGGTAAAACCTCAATTTCCGCGTCTTTGGTCAAAATCGACTTCATATTCGGTCTTCTCGTCCTCAAAAACATGGAAAAAGATACCTCAAAAGCTCATGTTACTAACATGTTGTTAAAACGCAAAAAGTACCTATTTTTATACACATTTTCACTCATAACACCCCTGGGTATATTCCGATCGGGCTGAAAAGTTTCGGGACACAACTAGGGCCCAAATGGAGCATGTGTGCGAAAGAACGACTTTTTTAGACCGTAAATGAAGCCTGTACACGTGATACGGCGGACGGCGGACGGACATTGCATTTTTGGAATCTACGCACCTTGAAACGGAAAAGAAAAAAATTTTGAGGGGGTGTTATAAAAATTTTTTGCTGAGCGAATACATAGGTGTATTATTCACAGAATAATAAACCAAAAGATTTATGTTAACATCCAGTATAACAATAAGTAACTTCCTAATTATGTTGATATAATTATATAAAACTAGGAATGTATTGCTATTACATTCTAGACAGCAATGTAGGATTTCAAAAGCACTAGCCCATTGAAATGTGTTATTTTACCCTTTACAACAAATAAACGCTAATTTAACGGGGAATACCCATGGTTCTGGGATTGGTGATTTTTTTTTTTCAAATATGCTTTTTGTGTTGTTTGCTGATGAGAAAAATCGAAAGGTTCGCGGTAATTGTTTAGTTTCCAAGGTTACGTGGAAAGCGGCAATGATGTCATCAGCCCACCTCAACGTCGTGGTTTAGTTGTTTTCTAACATTTTCAGAAGCGTTACATGTTACCTGGTGACGCCATTTCCATTTTCCGACAGATAACTCCATTTTTTCAACATTCATATTTTTGCATGGGTTGGTACGTATGTAGGTATGTCTTGGGGACTGAGCAAGTAAAAGGTACGGCATGTCGGATCATTCAATAACTTTTCAATCGGCCTGTTGTGATTCCTAAGCAAACTTGAATGATATGGCCTCATAAAAGTTGTTGACACAACGCATTGTCTGGACCAAATCGAGCGGTTCATTGAGACGAGTGGATGAAACAAAGGCGGTTATAGAGCGGAAAAAGAAGCGAAGGTGGCCAATGAATCTGAGGGAATAATGAGGAGGCCCCAGAGGCTTCCGTTGGCGACTGACAACAAAAGCCGTTCAGCTGACGTGAGGCAAACGACCTGAACCCAAGCAGTCTGGTGACAGGAGGGTGTTATTGTAGCCTTTGGTTTTCGTTTCGAGAAGGCGGTGGGAGGAGAACTGTATCAAGGGTAAAGAAAGGACAAGAATGGAAAAATGTACCTGAACGGGTGAACAAAAGAGAAATAATAGCAGTTATTATAGAAGTGCCTAACGTAACTTGCAAGGGGAACGTAACAAGTGGCTGGAGGTGCCCCCGCGAGTTGCCTCGACAAGTCGTTTGAGAGAGACCACATTCGGGACTCACTAACAGGATGGGGCGAAGGAACATTAAGATAATATTCTTGGTTGGATAGATGCATTACATAATACGAATACCTACTAACTTTGTTCAATAGGTACCAAGTTGTACCTACATATATAAAGGAGTCATGTATTTCGTATTCTGACATTCTTTGCAATAGATTTGTTGAGTAGGTAGTTTAATCCATTTATTCAATTCAAAATACGAATTTATTCCGTTCACATCAAAATGCGAAAATTATTACTTCGCATTTTAGTTGAGAAATAGGTATATTTTTGAGGTGCCAATATTTTCATTACCTACTCTTCACCATTATTCCCAAACTTATGGTCCCATTTTTTAAATCTACGTTAGATTTAACTTTAACATTAGGTACCAGCACCATATTTGCTAGAACTCACAGGAGTGCTGATTTATCGACCGCAAACTCGGCAATGTCATGTGGCACCAGCAGATCTTTTAAGCACCGTACCTACTAAAACTACCCTTCGACATACACCGTTTTTAACCGTACAAATCCAAGCTCTGACCTTTTCCTTACGAAATCAATTCCAATTTTAGCAATTTTCAAGTGAGAAAAATGCCATTTTGATATAGGTATCATTTCCGCAAAAAAAAATGTTTCAGCATAGACATCTAATAAATATCTACTAATGATCTGACACACATTCGTATCTCAATGAATAAGATTGAAGATAACAGCGCTCTACAACCGAAACAACCGGAATAAGCAAAGAGTGTCACTTATGAAAAGAACTTTTCCACTGAACTTCTCTTTCCCATCAAGGAGATGGTTCCTCCACACCATCCAATCATGAGTTAGTCCTGGGAGTTAAAATCGACCATAGGCTCAAATGGGATATCCACATAAACGAACTCTGCGATAAACTTAGAAAATTCGCCTACGTGTTGTTCGGTGTCAAATACCTTCCAAGAGGAGTACTATAAAACATGTATATAGCAGTGCTTGAATCTATTATACAATACGCCATCATAATCTGGGGAGGGCTATCCAGGTATCTTGGAAAGGTTTTCAATACCCAAAAGAGGATATTAAAAATCTTGTTCGGCAAATCTAGGCGGCACCCTACTGCAATGCTTTTTAGAGAATTAAACGTAAGTACAGCCTACCAGTTATACGCTCGAAATATGTTCATGTTTATTAGAAAAGAGAAACACTCGTTCTTTGTAAACGTCAGGCAACGGAAATCCAACGCCTACAGAATAAAACCTCCCAGAGTAAAAACAGGTGACTGCCCAAAGGAAAACACGCACAGATGACTGCCAGATACAAGGGGATGCAAATGATAAATGGGGATTCTGATAGTATTGATGAGATTATTGTGATGAATTTAAAATTGGCATCACGGTGGTGTGAGGGAAGTGCCCAGGCGGTTATGAGCGAATCACCACCGACGTCTGGGATCTTTTTGGATGGAGGTTTTGCCTAGGCCCTAGGCGGTTATGAGCGAATCACCACCGACATCTAGGATCTTTTTGGAAGTTGTGTCCAGGCGGTTATGAGCGAATCACCACCGACATCTGGAATCTTTTGGGAGGTGTTGCCTAGGCGGTTATGGGCTGACCACCACCGTCATCTAGGTTCTTTTAGGTGTAAGGAGGGAGCAAGGTAGGAAGAGAGAGAGCAAGCTAGAGGAAGTGTCGAATGACTAGAAGGGCGCAGGATTCGAGTTTTTATAGCCAGGGAGGCCTTCTCCCTCCAACCCCTGACCAGGTTGTGCACTCGGGTCCTGTGACCTGTCTCCCCACTCGTACTGTTTATTAACGATAACTAATGTTTGTGGACAATGTTTGGCGAGAACTTAACTTTTACGGTGGAGTGGTTCCCGGAGGGGCTCACGACAATTATGAAGATACAAAATAAAAATTTAGCAATTAAGGAATTACAAAATTTGTTAGTAGTAAACCAATTTAATTTTTCATCATATAGAATCATTTATAACATGCAGCCATGCACACACTTCATTAGTAATGAACTTCCGAAACAAGACGCAATACATATTGCTATAACGAAATCATATATGTAATTATCTAAATTGAGAACCTCAACTCCGTGCTGGGCCACAGTGTCCACTATCCAGCACGGTCATCGAAATTTTCCACTGGAAGAAATGTTATTTCTATTTATTAAGAATTTATGTTGTCAAACCTATGTGGTAAATGAATAATGTATCGGAAGAAAAGGATGACAAATATAATATTCATTCTTTCATTCAGTGTTTTTGGAGTTCTACGTAGGTATCTATCGCCGCCTATTTTCACCATTTTGCGGACTTACGGAACATTCATGCTGGAACATGTTTTCTTACCAAGTGAATTACAGGCAATAGTGGTGCACGAGATGGCACTGAACATCGACTAGACCACCAGAAAACCGAAAACCGCCATAACTATAGTCCGTGCACTAGAATAATGCCCTCCGACCCTGCACTCTGGTGGAGAACGTGGAAATCATTTTCAACACGGAATTCCCCGTTTTTTTTTGTTTTTCCCCTGTCCAGTGGCAGCACTTTCCCCCTGTAATCCTTTTTCTAGCTGACCGTCATAAAAACTTACCTTTTTTCGTTATAAAAAATGATACTGTCATAAAAGCCATAGTGAATGAACGTAGCATTTTCCCGATTTTTGTAAAATTGGACCCCTGAGCGTGACTCCTTTGAGCTGACAGACAAACTCGTGTGTAATAGGATTTTTCTATGAAATGTTTTCTTGAAAATTAGGAGTACTTTTTTGAAAAGGTACAATGAGGTAAATAAGGAAATTTTTTTGAAGGTATGTAAGTATAAAAGGAAAGATTGGAAACAAATGTTATTTTATTATTTATTTATTTAGTACATATTATTATTCATTTATTTAGTACTTACGTAATTTAAGTGTGGTACGTAAAACTTCTAATGAGAAAAATCCGAATCCTCATCGGAACTGCGATCAGTATCAGAAGCCCCCACAACATTAATGATGAAACTATCGATCTCCGATTCGACTAAGTGATCTTTTTGACGGTAGTCGTCCTCAATTTCTTCGATTGGACTGACATTTCTTCCACCTGAAACCGCTATCAACCAGTCGTTTCCGAAGGTAACTTCTACCACACTGGAGAGCTCCGTCACTCGCCAATTTCGCACAGTGTTTTCAATGAAGGGCACTCTTTCCGAACAATGTAGAATTCACGTATCTTGTTTCGTACAGCAGCATCGGTGAATTCATCAGCATCGATGACCTTCTTGTGCGGTGTGGACTTGGTTGGTGTAACAAACAAAGGTCTCGCCCGATCTGATGTTGTTTGGTTTCCAGCTTCCTTCATAATGTTGCCGACAGTTCTCGCAGAGACGCCCGTCGCTGCACTAGTCACATCGCGAACGTTGTATTTCGCGTCATCCTTTCTTCTTCCTCGTAAAATACTGGCACACATTGTACACAATTTCCCGTGCCTGACTCCTTAGAGCCTCTTGTAATAGCAGGTTTCCGGTTTCTTACTGACGATGAATGTTGATGTTCCATCGCGAGATCTGTGTAGGCGACACACGGAAACTGACGGGTACGGGGGATTGTGATGATACTCAGTTCAAAAATAGGATGACGGGGATTGTAAAATTGAGATGATACTCACAGTTAAAATAAGAAGGGTTAATACGACGATAAAGGTAGGATGGTGAAACGAAAAGCAAGATGCAAACAAGGAAAACACGATATGGGAACGGAATGAGCTGGCTTGGAATGGCAGCACGGCTGCCAACATAACAGAGTAAAAGTCCCAACATTGCATCCCACTCAGGCTGCCGAGCCCTCAGCTTCTCCCATCCTCCTATAGAGTGCAGGGTCGGAGGGCATTATTCTTGTGCACGACCTATAGGTACCTTGTTATTACCTACAGCGACCAAGATACAGTTTACACGGCAGAACAAGTAGGGTTTACCCCCCACCACCACCCTCCAACGAAACGCGGCCCATTGAAAATGGTAATATTCGAGTTTGTTTCTCAGCATTTCTGTATAAAATCATTATTTGAAAGCCAACCATCTCGGGGTTTCCTCACAGTGCATACAGGTGTCATAGGCCTAGCGGGTAAAATGTAAACGCTAATGGAAAATACTTTTTTTGGTAACTATATAAATACCTTTAATTAATTAATTACTTTTGGTTTATTATCGTCAAAAACAAACCACCAGAATCGAGCATGAAAAAAAAAATTAATTAATTAATCCCCCTCCAAAAAATTTGATAGTTACCGTTTCAAGGTAGGTATAATCGAAAAACGTAATAAACAATTTCTGTCCGTCCGCTGTTCACCGTACGCCGTACTTCGCAGTTTTCCTAGTTACCATGAACCAAAATTTATGAAATTTGGTATGTAGGTCCCGTTTGGGGTCTAGTTGGTCCGTGAAGCTCGGCATTACTGTCTGTTATCTCTAAGGAGTAAAAAATAGGGATTGAAATTTTCATAACGCCGTTGCTCGAAAACTTTCAATAGAAGGAAGGGTATGGTTTTTTTAACGTTTTTAAATTGATCTTGAACTAAAGAATTTTTTGAGACCACCCGGAGTATTGTACGACCAGCCGTTCGTTTGCAACGAAAAGCCTCGTCAACACGACCGTGAATGAAACTGTATAAGTTCGGCCCAGATATTATCATTGCTAGGGATCACCTGATTATAATCACGCGGATCGCTGTAAGGAGTCGAGTTAGTTGTTCCTTGATATTATTTCATTTGAAGAATGGTTGATAGGTAATTTTGTAACTTGAACAAACGTTATGCTTCATGAATAACAATAAATAATGAAATATTGAATTAATTGATCCTGAAACGGTTATTCCCTACGCAATAGGTAAAATAATAATACTGTATCCTACGCAGAATGGGCATCTGTACAGGTAAATATTTTGGTTTATTATTCTGTGAATAATGCATCTGCTCAGCAAAAACATTTTTGAACTCCCCTTCAAAAATAAAAAACATTTACAAAGGGTGCTTAGATTCGAACAATGCAGCACCCGTCCGTGGTACGCCGTATCCATATCTACATTTATTTTCGGCCTAAAAAAATTTTTCTTTCGCCCACACGCTCCATCTGGGCCCTAGTTTGTTCTGAAACTTTTCAGCCCGGTCGGAATATACCCAGGGGTGTTATGGGTGAAAAATGGTTGTAAAAATAGGGGGTTTTCGGTGTTCTAATAACATGAGCTTGTGCGGTACCCTTTCCATGTTTTTTAGGGCAAGGAGACCGAATTTGAAGTCGATTTTGACCAACGAGCGAAGAACTGAAGTACTAACAATGTTTCTGACCTCAATTTGGCACAAATTTTGGTCTGAAGTCGTCGCTCTTTCGGCCACAGGCTCCATTTGGGTCCTAGTTGTGCTCCGAAGCTCGGCAGCCCGATCGGAATACACCCAGGGATGTTATGGGAGAAAAGTGGGTGTAAATATTGTTTTTGTTTTTGTTTTAGTGGGGCTTGTGAGGTATCGTTTTCCATGTTTTATGAAACTGTAATTCCCAGGCCGGCTCCACAGCTCGATTTAGGGCTTTCCTGGGGGGGGCTCGAGGGTAGGTTTGACCACAGAAAACAGCGATCCATGTAGAAGGGCCATCTATACAGGTAAATAATAAACCGTTGTGTAATAATTTGCAGCGTTTTATCTTTTGGCGCAATGTCTTGTTGGGCAATCGAGGATCGTTCGAGATGCTAAGGAGCGCCCTCTGAATCACACGCGAGATTATTTGTCCCCACTAAGCAACAACAGAGGTTACTCACGATTGCGCGTGCGTCGAGATGAACATTACTTTACTCACGTTTCAGAAAGTAATAGTAGTTTCTCGGTGAGACACAAACATTTAAACCATCCCATAAGTCGTCAAAACAGTTTCTACTTAATTCGGATTGTTCGAAATCAACCATAGGTGTTGTAGGTCTCACAGATATATGTATATCGGAGACTGAGAGAGTGTAATTTTAACATTTACAAACACCTGACCACAAGTGGGCTATTCAAATCATTGGTTTGTTGATGAGACGTTGACTGACTCAGTCCCCAACTACATACTCTGCGGTTCGTCATAAACCGCTAGCAGTACTAGCTACTGGCTACTACTGGCTAGCAGTAGTTAGTTTGTAAAATGTCGGTTCTATCAATGATTTTCCGCAGAAAGCACTGGAAAGCAGCAGCTGGCAGCTCGGGTCCCTCCACTTTATATAGTGCTTTTCCCAAAGGAGAAGAGCTCAGAGGTTTTCCAGAAGGAATCTTCTTTTCAATATCCCTTTTTCCCTTTGTTTTATGAATATACGCTTCGGCCACTTAATTTTCTTCATAGCTCAATATTTTTCCCTTTTCTATATTTATCTTTTCTTCCTCAAATTGAGCTATTACAGGCGTACAAAGCCTCAAATCAAATATCTACTTAATCTAATTTCTTCTTCTTTCGAGGGCAAAAGTTCCCAAATTTGAAGGCGAAAAATGCCATTTAAAAATATCCAAGTTGAGGATATTAAACAATCCCTGTTGTTCCATGTCGTGAGGCCCTCCCGGGAACACTCCACTAGCAACCTTAAAGCTCTCACCAATATTCCTATGTAAAAATTACCTTCCGCTAATAAACATCTGAGTGGGGAGACAGGCAACAGAATCCGGGGGACACAACCTGGAGCCCCACTACCAGCTCCCAACAGGGAGCTGGAGGGAGAGGACTCCAAGTCCTATATAACCCCGGATCCTGGAGCTTTAGCTTCATTCGACACTTCCTCTAACCAGCTCTCTCTTCTCTCTCTACCTTCCTCCTCCCAGATGCCTGGTGGTATCCGCCGCTCTGGGAATTCACCTCCTACCTTCTCCCCTTGTCTACATCGGTGGATATCCGCCGCCTAGACAAGCACCTTCCTTCACCTACATCGGTGGATTACCGCCGCCTAGGTGAATTTCCTTCCTCTCGCCTACATCGGTGGATTACCGCCGCCTAGACGAGATTCCTTCCACTCACCTACATCGGTGGATTACCGCCGCCTAGGTGAACTTCCTTCCTCTCACCTACATCGGTGGATTACCGCCGCCTAGGTGAAATTCCCTCGCTCTCCTCTACTTACTCCTTCACGCCACCGTGATGATCAATTTAAATTCATCACAGTGGTGAACCCGACGTTCATCCAACCTTCTATCCTCTTACCACCTCATGTGTCGCCCCAGACTAGTTCGGTGTCCCGCATTTTAAATTCACATTTAAAATAGTCAGTATAAATTCGCAATTTTTTGGCCCACCCGCAACCGCTCACACAGCTCTCAACTCTCCGCCGCAAACAAATCCGCTGCCGCTAATTGCGAATTTTCAAATTCAAACACTCAAATTGAATTTTGTTCACAGACGCCTCCACCATGGACCCGAACTCACCATCGCCGCCGCTCCTCCGGCCGTCCCTGCTGCAGCCGCCGACCACTGCGGCTTCTGACGCAACCGACAACCCCTTCACCAGCCTCTCACCACCCGGCTCTGCCGCATCCGCCGCCGCCGCTGCCGCCGCCGCTGCAGCTGCCGCACACGCCGCCGCCGACGTCACGACGGCCTCGGCGTCGTTCCCGCTGTCGCTACCCCCCTTCTACACGCACGACCCCGCACTCTGGTTCTTCCAGGTCGACGCTGCGTTTTCTGCCGCCAACATCCGCAGCCAGCGTACCCGCTACTCCCGCATCATCTCTCTACTACCATATGAGATCCTCCTGCAGACATCGGACATCTCCCCCGACGCCACGGCCGCCTACGACGACCTCCGCGCCCGCCTCATCAGTTTATACCAACCTTCCAAGATCGCACGTGTCGCAGCGCTCTCCCAGCCCCAACATCTCGGCGATTTGAAGCCCTCCCACCTATACCGTCGCCTACGTCATCAGCTACACGACGTCGTGACGGCCGACATCGCTCGAACTTTCTGGCTGCGAGCCCTCCCCCACCCCATCCAGATGGCGCTCGCCAGCCACCTCGACGGCCCGGACGAGCCGCTACTCCGTCTAGCCGACACAGTATACGACCTCGCCGCGGCCGCCAGCGTCACGGAAGTCGCCGCACCCCGCACCCCCACCCCGCGCAGGGACCGATCACCGTCTCAAGAGCGCCGCCGGCCCCCCTCCCTCCACCGGCGCCGCTCCCTCTCCGTCGATCGCCGGCCAACCCCCTCCACCGACCACCGACGCCAGCGCTCGGCCGACCGCCGCACCGTCTCCCCCACCCAGCAACGAAGAGGGAGGTCCCCGAACACGACAGCCCCCTCCAACTCCGCGCGCCCCACCAGGACCTACCTCCCAGCGGACCCCCCCCACCGATGTTTCTACCACGTGAACTTCGGTGGGGAGGCCCGCAAATGCCAGCCCCCCTGCTCCTACTCCTCCAAGCAGGGAAACGCGGACGCCCGCCGGTAAATCCGGCGGGCCCCCCTCCTCGCCAACACGGGGGGGACCACCACCAACCCCTCCCCGCCCGCATTCACACCACCACTACCAAGCCTCGCTACCCCTCCTACGCCGCCGCCACGGCTGCCAACCTCCCAGCCGCATCTGACGACGCCGCAAAACACGCCACCTCTCCATCAACTGACACCCCACCCCGAGACAGCCCCTCCAAGCCCGCCTCCAGGGCAGCCAACCTTCCGGCCGCCACTAGCGCCGCCGCTACCGTTCCCCCACCCCGGAACGGCCCCTCCAAGCCCGCCTCCAGGGCAGCCAACCTTCCGGCCGCCACTAGCGCCGCCGCTACCGTTCCCCCACCCCGGAACGGCCCCTCCAAGCCCGCCTCCAGGGCAGCCACCCTTCCGGCCGCCACTAGCGCTGCCGCTACCGTTCCCCCACCACGGAACGGCCCCTCCAAGCCCGCCTCCAGGGCAGCCACCCTCCCGGCCGCCACTAACGCCGCCGCTACCGTTCCCCCACCACGGAACGGCCCCTCCAGCCCCGCCCCCAAGGCAACCACCCCTCCGGCCGCCACTCGCGCCGCCACTACCGTTCCCCCTCCCCGGAACGGCAAAAAAACGCCCCGTGTCTCCTTCGCGGAGGACCAACCACCGCCATCGCACCCGCCCATCACCTCGGACGAACCAAGCCCCTCCCATCCGACAGACCCTAACACCTCAGCCATTTTACCGCACTCCGCCCCAGCTCACCAACGCCTGTTCCTCAAATGCTCAAAAACGCACGTCCCGTTCCTCGTCGACACAGGGGCGGCGCTCTCCATATTCCCGAATAATATTCTCCGGCGACAGGCGCGTTGTTACCGGCAACTCCTCTACGCCGCCAACGGTACCACCATCCCCTCGTACGGGACGTACCGCTCATCAATCCATATGAGCGGGCTCGCGTACGAGTGGGAATTTACCGTGGCGGACGTAGAGAAAGCTATCCTGGGGGCCGACTTCCTCGCATATTTCGGCCTCCAGGTAGACGTCCGTAACGCGCGCCTGCTCGACCCCTCCACCCAGAAACCCATCCCCGGGTTTATTCATGCAGTAGATCGCCCCCCGTCCCAATTTGAACAACTCCTCCTACAATACAAACCCCAGCGCCGCCCCTCAGCTCACATCTCACAGACCCAGCACTACATTGAAACCTCTGGCCCCCCAATATCCGCAAAAGCACGCCGCCTCCACCCCCTCCAACTCTCACAGGCCCGCAAACACTTTGATAACCTCATCAAGGAAGGCATTATCCGCCCCTCCAAATCCCCGTGGGCTTCTCCACTACATATTGTGCAGAAGCCTAACGGGGATATCCGCCCCTGCGGTGACTACCGCCGCCTCAATGCCCGAACAACCCCTGATCTCTACAACGTCCCGCATCTCCGGGACTTCTCTTCCCACCTCCACAACACGACCATCTTTTCAACACTCGACATCTCTAGAGCCTTCCATCACATTCACATCTACCCCCCTGACGTACCTAAAACAGCCATCATCACCCCTTTCGGCCTGTTCGAGTATATCAAAATGGGTTTCGGCCTCCGTAACGCTGCCCAGACATGGCAGCGTTACATGGACAACATTCTACGAGGCCTACCCTTCGTATTCTGTTTTTTGGACGACGTACTGATCGCTTCCCGGGACCCGAAGGAACACCTCGCACACCTGAAACAGGTACTTGACATCTTCGCCGCCGAGGGCCTCACCATAAACTCTCCGAAATGTGTTCTCGCCCAACCCTCCGTCCGCTGCCTCGGCCACCAGGTTTCGTCCGAAGGAATAAAACCCCTACCTGACAAGGTGCACACCCTCACCGACTTTCCACAACCCAACACTGTCTCAGAACTCCGCCGTTTCCTGGGTATGTTGAACTTTTATCGTAGACACATCAAACACGCAGCACAACATCAACAACCACTCATACACGCTATCCCACAACCGGCCAAGAAAAACGATAAACGCCCCATTTCCTGGACCCCCACCCTCACAGCCGCCTTTCAACAATGCAAACAGGACCTAGTAGACGCCGCTCTATTGGCCCATCCCGACCCCCATGCCCCCCTCTCCATCACCACGGATGCGTCCGACTGGGCCATCGGGGCAGTCCTCCACCAACACACCGGCGCCACCCCCCAACCCCTCGGCTTTTTCTCTAAAACTCTGTCCCCAACTCAAAAAAATTACTCCACCTTTGACAGAGAACTCCTCGCCATCCACGAAGCCATCAAACACTTCCGTGACTTCGTGGAGGGCAGGCAGTTCTCTGTCGTCACCGACCATAAGCCCCTCACCCACGCCCTCCTCCAAAATCGAAAATCAGCCTCCCCCCGTCGCCTCCGGCAACTCGAATTTATCGGACAATTCACGTCCGATATTCGTTATTTGCCGGGGGCCGACAACTGCGTCGCCGACGCCCTCTCCCGCCCCACCCCTGCGCCGGTGGCGGAGTTACTGCCCTTCCCTTCCCCGCAAAACCTCAAACACCACCAAAATCCTACTTCCGATCCCGCCCTTTCCAACCTCATCTCCGCCTCCAAATTGGAACAGCTGCCTCCCCTCGATCTCTGGTGCGACGTATCGGCCGATTCACCGCGCCCGTACGTCCCGCCGGAGCTGAGGAGGCAGTTGTTCCTCCATTACCACTCCCTCCATCATCCCGGCATTCGGGCGAGCCGGGACCTCATCAAGACGCGGTACTTCTGGCCCCATATGAACACAGATATCCGTACCTGGGTTCTGGGGTGCCAGAAGTGCCAGCAGTTCAAGGTCTCGGCTCACCCCCATGTACCTCCTCAACCCATCCCCGATTCTCTCCCGTGGGAACATGTCCACTTGGATCTGGTCGGCCCTCTTCCCCCCTCCGAGGGGAAGAGGTACTGCCTCACCATGATCGACCGTGCGACAAATTGGGTAGAGTGTATTCCACTCGCCCACATCACCGCGGACGCCGTCGCCGCGGCCTTCCTCAATCAATGGATCAGCCGCTACGGCTGTCCGCGGACACTCACGGTCGATCAGGGGAGGCAGTTTGAATCAGCCCACTTTGCCGACCTGCTCCGTTCCCTCGGGATTCAGAAAATCCGCACCACTCCTTATCACCCTCAATCCAACGGGAAAATAGAGCGGTGGCACTCGGTCCTCAAGCAAGCCATCTCCACATCAGCCACTTCCCCTTCATGGACCAAAACCCTCCCCTACGTTCTACTTAGCCTCCGCACTTCCGCCCGTCCTTCAGACAACACAAGTCCCGCACAACACGCTTTCCGAGACCCCATTCGGTTACCGGCCGACATTTTCCCTCCACACAACACCCCGTCCATTAACAGGGAACCGTTACACACCTCAACACCGACAAACGACACCACTTATCCAAAACGCTTTTACACTTCCACGCATATGTACTTGAAAGAGCCCGGCATGCATAAAACCTTTCAGCCCCTTTATGCCGGGCCCTTTCAAGTCATCCGCACAACACCAACCACCGCGACCCTGCTAATGGACGGGAAACCCCACACCGTCCCTTTCGCCCGCTGCAAACCCGCCCCTGTTCTCCCTCAACCAACGCCAACTATCAGTCTCCCGCCGTCTGTTTGCCATGCAACACCTCTCTCCACCACAACAGTCTCCCCCGTCGCCGTTTCCGGATTTCGATTCGGATCCGGAAATGGCGGCCATACTCCGGGACGTTTACGTCCCGGACCCGCTCTCCCCCCTACCCCCTTCGCCCGGACCAACACCATCGCTTCCGTTTTTCCCGCAAAGGATCTCCGGACTACCTCCCCGGCCCCGGCGGTGGAAGTACCCCCAGTGGCGCATACTGCGCGAATTTCGCGCAGCGCAAGCCACCGGGGTACACCCCCCCTACATCCCGTTCGACCCCCTTATGGACCCGCTCCTCCACCAATTTCGCCTCACCCTACTTATGCCACCCCCACCCCCCCTTCCAAACATCAATCCCCCCGTCTTCAACGAACCCCCGCCCCCCAAATTTCAACCCCCTCTTGCTCCTCCCCCTTTTTCAATTTTCGACCCCCCAATTTTAAATTCTACCCCACCAACACCCCAACCCACCAAACCCACAACGCCCCCTCTTCCCCCACCTCCGCCGGGGATATCCACAATAGTCTCCGCCGGGACAAAACGGTCCGGGCGGCGCAACAGACGACGGGAGCGTCCCTCGCCCCGCGTCCCGGCGGCCAAGTCCCCCGCCCCGCTCTGAGAAATCACGGCGGGGCCTTGAGATTTCGGGACAGTGTTTGTGTTCCATTATCCCACAGACACTGTACCGAACCTCACAGCCCCGCCGTGGCCACCTCGTCGCAGCGGGCATCATCCACATCCAACCACACACTACACCCACCTTTTCACTACACCCACACACTCAATACACTTCACCACACACAACCCACACCCAGGGAACGGCGGATCTCGCAACCCCGCTCAAATCTGTCTCCCCTGAACCCGTACCTACAAATTGTATATACCTGTAAATACCTGTAAATACTACCTGTAAATACCTTGCAAATATCTAACTACCATCTAAATGCCTGTACATATCACTCCTCTTATCATCATCATCAACCTCATCACCATTGTAAATATTGTCACTTCATCAATTTTTTAATCGTACCCTCCTTGTACATATTTCTCCCATCATCAAATTTCGTCATCCTCACTTATGTCTACTTATGTCTACTTATGTCTACTTATGTCTACTTTTGTCTACTTAGCTCTACTTATGTCTACTTATGTCTACTTATGTCTACTTATCCTACTACCTGTATATCACCCTAGATTTAAGACACCTCCGGTCACGCTGCTGCCTTCACAACAATACACTACAATTGTTTGTTTCAGCCTTCAGCTCCTGTATCCTTGCGCCTTCAGCTCCCCTCTTGTTTCCGCAGCCCTCAGCCCCTGTCACCTTGAGCCTTCAGCTATCTCAAACATTGGTTCGAACTGGGGGGACCTCTGTCGTGAGGCCCTCCCGGGAACACTCCACTAGCAACCTTAAAGCTCTCACCAATATTCCTATGTAAAAATTACCTTCCGCTAATAAACATCTGAGTGGGGAGACAGGCAACAGAATCCGGGGGACACAACCTGGAGCCCCACTACCAGCTCCCAACAGGGAGCTGGAGGGAGAGGACTCCAAGTCCTATATAACCCCGGATCCTGGAGCTTTAGCTTCATTCGACACTTCCTCTAACCAGCTCTCTCTTCTCTCTCTACCTTCCTCCTCCCAGATGCCTGGTGGTATCCGCCGCTCTGGGAATTCACCTCCTACCTTCTCCCCTTGTCTACATCGGTGGATATCCGCCGCCTAGACAAGCACCTTCCTTCACCTACATCGGTGGATTACCGCCGCCTAGGTGAATTTCCTTCCTCTCGCCTACATCGGTGGATTACCGCCGCCTAGACGAGATTCCTTCCACTCACCTACATCGGTGGATTACCGCCGCCTAGGTGAACTTCCTTCCTCTCACCTACATCGGTGGATTACCGCCGCCTAGGTGAAATTCCCTCGCTCTCCTCTACTTACTCCTTCACGCCACCGTGATGATCAATTTAAATTCATCACATTCCAGCTTGTAATTGAGGTCACCTAGAGGTTGTACAGGTGAACACACAGGGAGGTTGTGACAACACCTTTCCTCCTTTTAGCGAATTTTCAAAGAAAATGAAGCTATTGAAATGGGTCCGAAACTTTCAGAACGTGAGATAACTTTTTATAGGCTAATCCGTTTTAGAGTATCCTGAATTCATCCCTAGATTAAAAAAAAAAAATCAGGAATTCTGAAATATAAACATGTATTATTTGAAGCTTTACATTTACTGGGTGGGAGTTGGTTACTGGTGCCATCATCTTACCCTTGGAATTCTGATATGAAAATAAATGAAAATTCCCTGAAGGGTAACCATCACTTTATTTTTTTCAAAACAAAACTTAGGGGGACGTCCCTTTTGGGGAATAGAAAGCTAATGTCCAACCAGTAGCTAGCAATAATAATACTACAAAGGTGGGCTTCCCGAAACAGGTACATACGCTTAGAAATTGTTATGCTGAGCAGGTTATAATGACTACTTCAAAAGTTTCGTCTTGATTTAATAAACTTGTTGTGATCGGCTGCTCCTCCACAACTCAATTTGTGTCTGAACATGCTGTAACCCAGAGTGGGGACCCCCCGACCCCCCTCTGGTCTTGTCAGGGGAATATAAAAGAGCCAGGGTGCCATCAATAAACAACCATTCTCAATCAAGCAATCGACTCGTCTATCAGACTCCCAATCACTACACTGGTGACATCCGACGTGTGAGCTCCACCGCCAGCGCCCGCCGTTTGATAGCGTCGCAGCCTCCGTCTCCGCTTCAACGAGCCCCACCACGCGCGGCCCCCACCGACGCCACAGCGGCGCCCCACTCCGACGCCCGCCTCGACGGCTATCGCAGCGCCTCCCGCTACTTCGCCCCACCATCACCGATCCTTACAAAAGGAAACGGACGCCGGCGCCGAGCACACTTCAAGCTGACACCTCACCGGACTGGCACCGAAGAGAAAACCGAAGATGACGGAGCAGAAACCGCAAAAAACGCCCGAAGCGAGCGCTCCTTCGATTCTCAAGCTCCAGCCGTTCGACCCCGCATTCCCGCACGTCTGGTTCGCCCAACTCGAGCTCATCCTCGCACACGAAGGCCTCACGACGCCACATGCGAAATTCGCCCGAGCCTTCCTCGCCCTCGAACCTCGACAAGCGGATCTATGCGCCGACATCAACCCCTCGCACACCAGTAGTTACCAGACGCTCAAAACTCGCCTTCTAGCGACACACGCACCTTCCGATGGTTCACGGCTCACCGCCCTCCTCCAGCCGACATCCGACGACGAACTACCGTCGATCCTCGCTCGCCGACTCACCCGAGCACTTCCGGCTGACACACCCGCACCGCTCGTCCGACAGCTCTTCCTCCGCGCCCTACCCGAGAGCATACGTCTACACATAGCGGCCCGTGAAGAACCCGACATATTGAAACTCGCTGCGCTCGCCGATCGCCTCCTACCATTCGCCCCGCCTCCTCGGGTGGCTACCGTCTCCGAAGAGGTCGAAGTGATCAACGATAGACGACAACGGCGATCTCCGACGCAGCCGGCGACGAACACACGCCGAACAACGAACACGCTATGTTTCTACCACCGCACATGGGGCCCACGAGCACAGAAATGCCGCAGCCCCTGCAACTGGCGCCCGAAACCGACGGGAAACGACAACGCACGGCCCGACCAGCCGTAACGGCCGTGCGCAACCCACCAACATCTCGGCTCTTCATCCGCTGTAAAAAAACCTCGCTACACTTCCTCGTGGACACCGGCTCCGACGTCTCGATCGTCCCGAACACCCTGCTCAACCGAAAAACAACACGTCCAAGCGCTCTACGTGCCGCAAACGGCACCGAGATCAAGATGTACGGCACACACTCCGCATCGGTACACCTACCAGATCTCCCTCCGTACGAGTGGACCTTCACAGTCGCCGACGTATCAACCCCGATCCTCGGCTCCGACTTCTTGACGTACCACGGCCTACTCGTTGACCTACCCAACGCCCGACTCATCAACGCGGCCACGCAGCGGTACATCACCGGGACAGTAGACCTCGTACCTCCGAGCCAGTCCATCTGTACGACAACAGCGAACGAGCCCCGTTTTCAAGCCCTCCTCGACGCCTACAAACCTTCATCGACACCATGCGATGCTCCTGTCGAACATCACATCGTCACGAAGGGCCCCCCGTGTCACGCGAAACTTCGCCGATTATCCCCGGACCTATACGCGAAAGCGAAGGCCCATTTCGGCGAATTACTAGCGGCGGGGGTCATCGAACCTTCGGAGGCGCCGTGGTCCAGCCCGCTCCACATCGTTCCGAAACCCGACGGTGACATTCGCCCCGTCGGTGACTACAGAGCGCTGAACCGACTCACTGTGCCCGATCGCTACACCGTCCCACACCTACACGATTTTACAACGGCCCTGTACGGGACTACAGTGTACAGCACATTCGACCTCGCCCGTGCATTTTTTCACTGCAAAATCAGCGAACGCGACGTGCCAAAAACGACGATCTTAACACCCTTCGGCGCCTACCAATTCAAGCGAATGAATTTCGGCTTACGAAACGCAGCGCAAACGTGGCAACGCTACATGGACCACGTCCTACGCAACCTACCTTTCGTGTACTGTTACCTCGATGACATACTGGTCGCCTCGGCCACCCCGTCTGAACACTACACCCACGTACGCACGCTCCTCGAGACCCTCGCTAAATACGGCCTACAAATAAATACAGCCAAATGCCAGCTCGCACGGCCCTCAGTCAAATTTCTCGGCCACAACGTTTCAGCCGACGGGATAACACCCCTACCGGAACGCACGGACCTCATTAAGAAATTCCCGCGACCCACTACCGTGCACGAGCTTCGAACATTCCTCGGCCTCATTAACTTCTATCACCGAGCGATACCACGAGCCGCACCTACGCTCCGCCCCCTAGTGGAAATGATTCCACCCGACGCGAAGAAAAAGGACAAACGCACGCTCACGTGGACCACCGACGCAGCTGACGCATTCGACCGCACAAAACGCTTACTCGAAACCTCCGTCACACTCGCCCATCCGGCCCCGACCCAACCTCTCGTCCTACACACGGACTCGTCGGATTTCGCCGTCGGCGCAGCGCTGCATTTCATCGACAATACGCACTTACGCCCGCTAGGTTTCTTCTCACGCACTCTCAACCCGGCTCAACGTAACTACAGCGCATTTGACCGCGAACTACTGGCTATTTACCTCGCCATCGTACACTTTCGCCAACAAATCGAAGGGCGCCCACTAACCGTATATACGGACCATAAGCCCCTCACAACCTCACTAGCGACACAATCGAATACGGCCCCACCAACACGGCTACGGCACCTTCGATTTATATCAGAATTCACAACTGACATCAGGTACGCCGAGGGCCCAACAAACATCGTCGCCGATTACCTCTCGCGACTCCCACCGACAGCCAACATGGCCCACGCAGTCACAGACTACGGCACCCCCTTCACGCTACAACAGTTAGCCGACGCACAAGCCGCCGATGACCACATCGCTACAATGAATCTCACACCGCACCGAATACAAGGCCACGAGATCATGTGCGAAACTACCGACGCCTCGCCTCGCCCCTACATCCCTACGCCGCTACGCCTCGCGGTTTTCAAACACATACACGGGATGACACATCCGGGGATAAAGGCCACCACAGCCCTCATCCGCGCTCGATATTATTGGCCCGTCATGACCTCGTCGATACAGTTGTCCACCCGCGCCTGCCCGAGTTGTGACCGAGCGAAAACAACTCGACACATCAGGGCTCCCCTCGGCGAATTTCCCGACGCCGCGCCACTCGAACACCTACATATCGACCTATTCGGCCCGCTACCGCCATCGGCTACTAAAAAATACATATTATCAATGATTGACCGCGCCACTGGCTGGTTTGAATGCGCACCCCTCTCGACCATTTCCGCCGACGCAGTGATTACGGCCCTACACAACCACTGGATCGCCCGCTACGGCTCCCCGGCACGCGTTACCACTGACCAGGGCACCCAGTTCACCTCAGCCGAATTCCATAAATACTGCACGTCCATAGGCTCGGAGGTACACCATACAAATACCTACCACCCTCAAGCCAACGGCCTCGTCGAACGACTACATAGGGTCCTCAAAGACGCAATTCTCGCAACAGCCACTTCCCGCACATGGGCCACCCAACTTAGCGGCCTCCTCCTCGGCCTACGAAACCGCCCGGGCCCCGACGGCTACTCACCGGCCCAACGCCTCTTCTCGGCCACGCCACGCCTCCCAGGGGATCTGTTCACTCAACCGCCACCATCAACTGTGCCCCTACGCACCAACGAATCGTACCGCCACTACACACAGTCATACGTGCCAGCAACTATGCGCACAGCGACCCATGTGTACGTGCGCGTAGACACGCCAAGGGGTAAACTCGAGCCACCTTACACCGGCCCCCATCAGGTGTTGACAAACGATGGAAAAACAATAACTTACCTCACGGACGATCGACGCACACCATCAGTCTCAATCGACCGATGTAAGCCGGCACCCCCACCCACGCACACAGTGAACACCCCCAACACGCCGACCAACGCACCCCACCCCACGGCAGCGACTATAAAGACGAGCGCCGCCCACGAACATCAACCACTACAACGCTATGTCGCCGAAGCAACCTACCGCCTCACAGCTCCTACGAGACCTCGCCGTCACGCCGTCTCCTCCGGCTCCGGCGAAAAGGAAGCCAACTCGGCCGCAACCACCGGGCAGGTATGGCCCGATCCCCATCCGTCAGGCTATGGCCATATCGAAAGCCGGCGCGATACCTATCCACGCGCGGCCCCGGGACAACAAGACGCAGCAGCGTCAACCACCCACGCGTCAGCTACCGCCGGGCATCCGCCCGTTGACTCCACGCCCGTCGACTACCACGCCAGGCACGCCGGTTATGACGGTGACCGCCCCGTCAACCACAACCGTCACCCTGCAACTCCCGCCGTACGCAGGGACGTGCTCGGACTGCTGCATCCACGGGGTACGCCGCCCCCAGCAACACACTGCCGCAGTCCAAGCCTCGCCCGACGTCACCACGAAATCAACGTACGCCCTCAGCCTCGCAAAGGCCCTCGTAGCGACTACAGAACGGGCCACGCAAACCCCAACCCTCGGCACGTCTACCTTCGCCACGCCTCCGGCACGGCCGACGTCGCCAAAGCCGGCACCGCCGCCAACGCCGCAACGCCCCCGACCACAGCGCCCGACCTACCGCACGAACCACATACGGCACCGGCGGGACATTTCGCGCCCGCACCGGCACCCACGCCACTAATCAACCGCAACCCATCGCCGCCCCACGACATCGACCACAGCAGCCACCCGGACAGCCCAAACGGAACCAACACACGCACCTCCCACGCCCGGCCACCGCCACAGCGACAACAACAAAATTTAATTGAAATTGAAAATTACTTAAATTCTGGGGGGAGCAGTGTTGTGATCGGCTGCTCCTCCACAACTCAATTTGTGTCTGAACATGCTGTAACCCAGAGTGGGGACCCCCCGACCCCCCTCTGGTCTTGTCAGGGGAATATAAAAGAGCCAGGGTGCCATCAATAAACAACCATTCTCAATCAAGCGATCGACTCGTCTATCAGACTCCCAATCACTACAAAACTTATTTTATTTTTCTTCCGAAGTTAAGTTGCATTATTCGCGCTCCTTTACTATTACTCCTCAAATCGAGGTCCTCGATTATGACCTCTCTTTTTTACTCTTCGAAAATACCTTTAATGGTTTTGCGCAATGAACTGTATTTTGCTTGATACCTAACATCCAATGTCAACAAACGTCAGATTAAACCAACTTGTAGAATAAGGAACACCTTGAATGGTATTTACAACGTTCTCATCCAGTTCTAGGCGCAGTTCCAGTGGTCCTTCTTTTCATGCCGGAAAATATGGTCATCGTAGCCATGCTAGTCTCTCTGACCATTCCAGTCTTCCTCGCTATGACCTCTCCCCGCGATCATTCTGCGGAAGTTCCCACCGAACAACGAGGCGCCCTTCTCTATAATTTACCTGCTCATCGAGTGGTGAATATATATATATATATATATATATATATATATATATATATATATATATATATATATATATATAGTTTAGGATAGGTGTTGATCGATTGTTGAGGTGCGGTCGAAATGAAAATTCATATTTCCAACGTTTCAAAGGTTTATGCCTTTAACATCAGGGAATCTACATGAAATAATATAAAAACATTCTGTTAAAACTAGGTACATACGACGAAAAACTAAATTTGAACTAAAAACTATTCACATGATTGACCAAATTGACTTCACTGAAACCTGTTTACATGATGGACTAAAAATGACTTTGACGTTGACTGAACTGTGTACATTTGATTTAGTTAGTGTGGTGTGTGGTGTGTGTGTGTGTGTGTGTGTGTGTGTGTGTGTGTGTGTGTGTGTGTGTGTGTGTGTGTGTGTGTGTGTGTGTGTGTGTGTGTGTGTGTGTGTGTGTGTGTGTGTGTGTGTGTGTGTGTGTGTGTGTGTGTGTGTGTGTGTGTGTGTGTGTGTTGCGGGGGGGGCAGATTAGATTTGAATGATATAGCATTTACGGTAGTTCTATTAGGATTTATTGAGATTTGAATGAATTAAATTTGCGTAGCATAAACTAAGATTTTTAAATTTTTAATTTTTAAGATTTTTAGTTCAAATTTAGTTTTTCGTCGTATGTACCTAGTTTTAACGGAATGTTTTTATATTAAGTATTTCATGTAGATTCCCTGATGATAAAGGCATAAACCTTTGAAACGTTGGAAATATGAATTTTCATTTCGACCGCACCTCAACAATCGATCAACACCTATCCTAAACTATTGATCAACGGTGTATATATATATATATATATATATATATATATACTACTCGTATGGTGGTGGAGTTGGAGATGCGGTGTGAGAAGGTATTCGTGTGAATACGGTGGGCTCACCCAAGTGGTGACCGCATCCTTCGTGATTGGTGATCCGAGTGATGATTTCATAGAAACACATTGGTCTTCGGTATTTGATCTCGCTGCATCGTCAACTTTGCATCGGACTCTCAATCTCAGTACTCTCAACCACCATCCACCTACAACAAATATCCTTATTCTACCAGATATTCTGATACATGCGTGTAAGCGCAGAACATTACTGACATGTGTAGTGTTGATCTAAAACGAATGAAATGGGCAATTTTTGTGGATTACAAATTCCAATTTTTTGGCCAGATTCTGTTAAATAACGGAAATTAGCACTTATTTACCACATAAAGAAGTGTCTATATCGGAAAGTATATGCAGAAAACGAGTGTGAAATTTGAACTTCTGAGTTCCCGCTAGAAATGAATCAAGTAAATCGCCGAGCAGTTCAACTCAACTCCCGCTTAGAGCGCTAGTGCACCACTTTAAACGATGTACACAACCGCAATGGATATATGGATGAACCGACAATTTTTAAATGAATTTAAAAAACATGTCCTCAAAATCAAACCGAGGGGAGGTTCACGGAAAGTCACAGCACAGGTTCATGAAGGTTGCCAGAAAGGTTTGCCATCATGCTGGGTTGTTGGCTGCATTGAGAACCTTCGCCTCCAAAGCTTCGCTCTGCCTCCTAGGGCCAATAGCCAATCAGATGTCAATAGACCTGATTCCACATTTCTTGCCGCATTTTTACTTCGATCAATGTAATTCAGAAAATATTGCTTATTTTTGAAAACGGGCTTCAAAATAAAAATTTTCTAAGAGTTCTGAATATTTTTTATTCCAAGAAAAATGTTTGACGAAAATTCTCCATTCCTATTACTGAGTAGGCCATGGGATGAAAACCACCTAAAACCATTCCACACGGAATTCTGAAAAGCGCAAAAGCATGTTACCATTGATCTTGGTGTTAAAGAACACCATTTTCATTTTTGTTCAATTCTGTATACCAGGGTTGACCAACTAAAATAAGATGGATTATTACAAATTTAAAACAGAAGTTATATTCCTCGTCTAGGTATTTAACTGCTTTTGCAGCTGGGCACTCATACTCAAGTGGAAGGAAATACACCCGACAACAAACATGACATTAGTGACGAAGTTCATTTAGGAGCCAAAAAAAGTTTGGTTCTGTATTTGGCCTAAACTAAAATTATTGGCTAAAAAAACCTATTCGCTTGAATATGAAAAAACAGTTAGTGTTTAACGTTCACTTATTGCAATTACATCAATTACAATATCTTCTCCGTTTTATTTTAATTTTTTTTAATAGTTTCCCACGGCTTTTTCCTTTGTCCAACCCACTGCTTTGCAATTTATGGGTATCTGCATGACGTTATCCAATAATTACGGATGCATGTTGACAAAGAACGCTCTGCTATCTAACTCTAACATGGCTTCGCCCCCCCCCCCCCCCCCCCCCACAATAAATATGGAATCAGCACGTTGTGGCACACGCCACTGAGGAGGGCCACTAGGTCATTTTGACGAGAAACTGGTGGTTTTGCCTCACTGTGCACCGTCTTTAGCAACAGGAAACTACAAGACCGCAACACAAAAGAGGACTAGCCTAGAAGATAGCCTATAAAGTCTGTGACTAGCCCAAAGATTGGGGGTACGCGGTACAGAAAGAACAAAATTACTGGATTTAATATATTCATCCTACGCTTCCAACTGCAAATTTTACGGTTCTTGCGTACGGCTGCTCACGGTATTTTATAGTTGATAATTTGCTTCAAGCTTGTTCGATGCAGCTGTCTGCTGGTTCGTGTTCAACTGTGTTCGAATGTGCTCTTCGTTTCAAAGAACCCAGGGATATGAGAGTGAACCTAAGGACGGTGAATAACCTTTGAATAATATACAGACACCCTGTAATAATATAAGTACCATCTATGTCTATGCACGTCCAACCATACTCGTTCAGACCTCCATCAATATAATAGTTCTCCAGATTTTTTCAGGGTCTGGAAGTGGTGTAGTTATTGTTTCTCAAAAAAAACGTTAAATGACTTCTTTGTGTTTCCACTAGTCACCTTCGAGTTCAGTTCTTATTCAGTACAGTGCCAGATTTCGCGCTCTGAAACCTCGAAACATCCCCAACCCAATCACCCTCGCCGCTGATTACCGTTCAAGAATAAGAAGAATATTGGAGAAAAAAAACTGAAGAGTCGAAGTTGTAGTTTACTTACCTAGTTTTCTTTAGAGGCTCGGGATGCAGACTGCGGTTCATTTACAGCGGGGTAATTGGGAGCTTTTACTGAACTAGCGCCCCGCAAATCCGGTGCTATTTGCTAACGGTGACGCTTGTAGTCTGGAAAAGGCGGTTGCTCCAAACGGTCCGACCTGCGGGCCCTCGAGGAAATTACTCACGATGAACATCTGGGGCGAGGATTTGGGCCTCCACCACTGCACTTCGGCATTATTTTGACGGTGTAGCCCAAGTTGAATGATACAATTTCAAGTCCCAACACAGCTGTTTTCCAGCGCCATTGTCGGTGCCGTTTCCTGGTGCATTCGCTGGCAGTAAAGTAGGTCCTGATATTGATTTAATGTGTGCTGACCATGGTGAAGGTCATAAAACGGAGGTGGAGTTTATTCACTGCGTATGTATTCGTAATGCAATTCTGAGCATACCCTGCGGGCCTCTTGAGTCTACTTTCAGATTGAGATTTTCAGTTTTAGATTCAATTTATCTCCTTCTTATTAGAATAAGCCAGGCCAAGTGTGTATGTACTTGGTAGGAAAAATAAGAAAAATACCAATTTTTGACCCACAAAAATCCAAATTTGACATGTATTCTGTATGAAAAACAATTGAGCCAACTGAACCACATTCAGTGATTTTATATCAATTGCTATAAAATTACTGAAAGTGGTATGGAAGTGTTCGCAATTTTTACCGATTTTTGACACCTAAAAACTCAAACTTGACCCCCTTAAATTCCCGCAGCGAGATTATCATCGATTGAGAAGGGATATCGATTAAGCTTCCACCAAAACGACCCCATCTTCACCGGAACAATAAACAACTCGAGAACAGCCACTGTCACACTCCTCCCCCACATGACATACTTCTGGGTAGCAGAAGTATGAGAGGGAAAAGGGGGAATTAAAAGTGGTAAAAAGTTCTGATTCAGGAAAGGACATCTGAACAGCTTCAAGATGACTAACCTCCATCGTAATGATGCTAACTTTATAATATTTGCTGGTGGAGAACAAAGCTCCTACATACGAGTATTGGCGGAGAAAAAAAAATGTTGTCAGAGGTTGTTGTCTAGTGAATTGTGCTCACTTGGGCAACCTCTAGGTGATCACCCTCCATCGTTAGGAAGGAACAACTACTGGGACTTATAAATAGGGATACTCGCCTTCAAATGAGCTCAATATATTTTAATTATACTGACACTCTAAAGGGGGGGTATGTATTATCAAAGGGACAGCATGACTGTAAAGGAATCCTTCTGGGAAACCTTTGGGCTTATCTTTCTGGTAAGCCCACAAAAAGTGGACGGATTGTGGTGAATTGCTCAGCGCATACTACCAAACCAGGCTCTGCTACCATGTGACAGTGGACCCTCGAGAGTACCCCCCCCCCCCCCCCCCAAATACAATCTATATCTATATTATCACCGGTTAAGAAGGGATATCGATTAAGCTTCCCCCAAAACGACCCCGTCTCCACCGGAACAATAAGCAACTCGAGAACAGCCACTGTCACAACTGTCTCACATTGTTTGAAATAATTTTTCTGAAAGACGTGCCACTCTCGTCTCAACAAGTGCCCAATCAGGCCGGAATGAGTGCTCTGGCGCCATTAATTAATATCCGAAACCATTAACCAAAACCACCAAAACCATTGATTTAAATTCTCAATTTCCCAAACAATTTCTTTGAAAATCTGCTCCTTAAGTCAAGCTGCATTACTGGAATTTTCCTCTGAAAGGGCTAATTTGAATATGATATTTTCAAATCCATGAGCTTTCAAGTCCATGAGCGTCTACTACTCCCTGAATTTCACAGCTATGTTCATCAAAGGCATCACATCCCTCTTTCGAGAAAACGACAAATTTCCCCTTATCTACTATTTTTCCAACTGAGAGACGATTCGTAATTAAGTCTGGAATGTAGAGAACATCTTTAATACTTTTTTCGGTAAAATCGCCCAAGAGCCGAACATTCACGTCTCCACAACTAACTATTGGCTATCTTTCCGAACTGTAAGCCAAAAGAGATTTCTTGAATTGTTGTTTCGAGTTTGTCATCCATTATTCTCTTACTGACATAAATATGTGAGAAAGCTCCAAAATCAATTATCCAGGTATCTCGGTTTGTTCTAACTGATGACAAACATAATAATGATTTTTGCTGTTCACCATCATTCTTATCATGATGACCTGTGTTCCCTCGGATTTACATTGAAATGATTTACGGCTCTTCTTATTACATTTGATGCACTTTGGCACTACTCCTTTCTTCTTAGAGTTCTCCTTCTCGTTTTCGTTTTTCTGTCTAGACTCTTGATGAACCAGCATCGATCTTACACAGTCACTTGTTATTGTAGCACCTGAGCTCTCCATTGTCATTATCATGGGTTCAAATTCTTCGCTCAGACCACTCAGCACTATTACACCTACAAATTCAACAGAATCTAACTTTTGCGAAATCGTCAGAACTTCATTTAGATATCCCTTCACTGAACTAATTTGCCTTAATTTCACGCTGAACAACTGTCTCAGAAGGCCTAATCTCCTACTCTGTCCTTTATTCTCATAGTTGTGTTCAAGTCGGTCCCGAACACCTTTTGCTGCACCTTACAACTGGATATAAGGTCTCATCTATGAGCAGACAGATTTTTGGTTTATTCTGTGAATAATACACCTATGTATTCGCCCAGCAAAAAATTTTTATAACACCCCCTCAAACTTTTTTCTTTTCCGTTTCAAGGTGCGTAGATTCCAAAAACGCTGCAAAGTCCTTGTCACATGGGTTTATTATTCTATTGGAGTTCTAGAGATTTTTGTTGGCTGTTAAATGTATTGTTTCTTTCATGTGGAATGATTGAAATAGCTATTTCTGATGATTTCCACCAATTTTGGCCCCCAAAACATGAAATAGGTAGGTACGCTTTTTTTTTTAAGATCATCTTTGATCATTGGTAGTGGCATTTAATGGTCTTGATTCACCTGTTTACACTTTTTCCAATGTTATTGTACACATTTATGGTGATTTCAGACAGTTTTCCAGGTTATTGACTCATAAAAAACCAATTTTGGGAGCTGAACCTTTGGTAAAACCTCAATTTCCGCGTCTTTGGTCAAAATCGACTTCATATTCGGTCTTCTCGTCCTCAAAAACATGGAAAATGATACCTCAAAAGCTCATGTTACTAACATGTTGTTAAAACGCAAAAAGTACCTATTTTTACACACATTTTCACTCATAAAACCCCTGGGTGTATTCCGATCGGGCTGAAAAGTTTCGGGACACAACTAGGGCCCAAGTGGAGCATGTTTGCGAAAGAACGAATTTTTTAGACCTAAAATGAAGCCTGTACACGTGATACGGCGTACGGCGGACGGCGTACGGCGGACGGACATTGCATTTTTGGAATCTACGCACCTTGAAACGGAAAAGAAAAAATTTTGAGGGGGTGTTATAAAAATTTTTTGCTGAGCGAATACATAGGTGTATTATTCACAGAATAATAAACCAAAATGCAATGTCCGTCCGCCGTACGCCGTATCACGTGTACAGGCTTCATTTTGGGTCTAAAAAATTCGTTCTTTCGCACACATGCTCCACTTGGGCCCTAGTTGTGTCCCGAAACTTTTCAGCCCGATCGGAGTACACCCAGGGGTGTTATGAGTGAAAATGTGTGTAAAAATAGGTATTTTATGCGTTTTAGCAACATGTTGGTAACATGAGCTTCTGAGATATCGTTTTCCATGTTTTTGGGGACGAGAAGACCGAATATGAAGTCGATTTTGACCAAAGAGTGGAAAATTGAGTTCTACCAAATGTTCAGCTCCCAAAATTGATTTTTTATGAGTGAAAAACCTGGGAAATCGTCTGAAATTTTATGAGTCAAAATACCTGCGAGATCGTCTGAAATCACCATCAATTTGTAGAATAACACTAGAAAAGGTGTCAACACGTGGATCAAGACGATTGAATGGTAACTACCAATGATCAAAGATAGTTTGGGGGGGGGGGGGGGGGAAGGAGCGTACCTAATTTGTGTTTTAGGGGTCAAAATTGGTGGAACCATTCAGAAATAGCTATTTAAATTATTTAACATGATAGAAACAATAAATGAACAGCCTACATTTCTGTAGGTACGTCCAATAGAATAATAAACCCATGTGGCAAGGACTTTGCAGCGGTTTTTGGTTTTGTCTTCGCATCTTTTCTGGGATAATTTTCTTCTCCTTTTACCGAAGTTCTTCTGCAATGAAGAACATTTCCATTCCGAACTTCTAGTTATTGCAATTTGCTGATCCTGTCAATTTCCTTATGATAGGCAACGATCCCAGTCCACTTGACGTAAGCACATAATTGGAACTTGCACTAACTCCCCCTGAACCTACTGCTAACCCACCATGTGGACGTCGAGTCCCTACCACCTTATAGGCATCTTGACTCACTGACACAAACCTACCGGTGGATCTAATTATTTCTAAAATTTAGAAATCGAGAACTGGAAAGCATAATCTGTCAGAACGTAAAAAGTACTGAGTACTTTTCGTGGTTCAAAAACATCAAAAACAACTTTATTTACTCATCAACATGGGGAAAAAATAACGGGAACTGATACGTAACCACATGTTGATTTTGTGACGTGCCTACATGAACTTGTTATTAGGCAGCCGAAGCCACTCAATTCCAACAGTTCTGATCCAGCATTTCTCTTTCCATCAGGTACGCATTACAATTTGAGCAAAATAATAAGAATATCTTCCCGTTCTTTTGCTAAGTTTTAGCTGGATGCCGCGGTCTTTCTGTTAGAACGTACTACGCACCGCCAGCCCATCCCGATAATAATAACAATAATAATCCCGATTTCGAAATTTCTCCGTCATGAAACAAGTAAAATTAGGATAGTAGTACATAGCTTCTATTCCACAGCTGTAGGACACTGTAAGTACCTACAGTATTATCAGGTATAAGTACAGTACAGTAGGTATAAGTACCGCTGCCTTCCTGTCTATATGTCACTACTCTCAGTATTCCGAGTACCTACTTAACGAAATTATTTATTTGAAAATTCAAATTATAAGTATTTCCGACTCCGAAGTTCTTATAAAACAGTCTTCGAAGTGAAGATTGTTTTATTTTCGTTCATGGCTATATTTTCCTTATCTCGTGCTAAATAAAGTTGGGTATCTACTTGGGTTAATTCCCATTTTGGTAAAACCGTAACTTTC
>OX940974.1:153018054-153154733 GCA_954871275.1 Leptopterna dolabrata
TGGAAATGCTCATTTTTATGTACACAAATCTTCAAATTTATTTACTAGGAACGCTAATGTTAGAAAAACGGGCTAATGCTAACGATCTCCTTCACATATCTCATCCAGGGAATGACTCATTCACAAGGCAGCTTCCATGGCATGCCCCAGTATTGTTCGAGCAACTTCCTGTCTCAGTTAAGGCCGCTCCGAAAATTTAAAAAAGAAACACTTGCATTCTTGAAACGTGCAAATAATGTTAGGGCAAATTTGAACTAGGACAGTGATAATAAACTTATTTACTGCTTAGATATAACTTTACTGTATATAGCTATTCAATATTAGCATGTATATGTAACAATGAAACTGCGGTTTTTATATACAAAACATCTAACACCGTGCAGTTATGGAAGAGACAAGCCTGGTAGATCATAGGAATCAGGCTACCCCTTAGTGCAGACCTTATAAACGTACTGTCTGATGATCTCATACTATGTTGTAAACATTTTTTTGGATAAATAAACTGAAACTGAAAAATGCAAATTCGCTACCCAACGACTTTTTCCCTGGAACTCCCCCGATTCATGAGTCCTGACCTAATCTGAACACGTGAAAACGCAGATTGATGCTGGCTTATGTGTACTTGCCGATTCCGACTCAGATTCCGAGTGCCGGTTACTGCGCGACCCGGAAAGACCAATATAAGCCAGTATTAAGATGTAGGTGCGATCCAGCGGCGGCCGATTCCGACGCGCTTGTTCCTGCAGTCCGCACGTAATGATCAGAACATTCTGGTTTCCGATTCTGCATTCAGATTTGTGACGTCGAACGTGATGATCAAAGATGATCCTTCGGTTTAGATAAAAATGTACTTACGTTCATGTAGACCAACTGATTGGACCTGCGTTCAAAAAGCCCCCTACATGGATAAAAGGCTGAAAAGGAGTATTCAAATTGTAATACTGTGGACAAGTGCTGGAGGGAAATTAGCCAAGTAACTGAGATCGAAGGTTAGCTGTCATCAAATTTTTTGTACTTTCAAGTTTAGTGAATTTTCGAAGACAATTAAGCTCTTGCAATTGGTCAGAAATTTCAGGAACTAAATTTTTTGAAATCTGTCTATAGGCAAATCCATTTTGGAGCACTCTGAATTTATCGCTAGATATTAACACAATTCATTTGTCCTATGTATTTGTCCTATTTAACACAATTTATTTGTCCTATAGATTTTAACACGATTAATTTTGTCCTATAGATTTTAACACGATTCATTTGTCCTATAGATTTGAACACAATTCATTTGTCCTATACTTAACACAATTCATTTGTCCTATTTTATTTTTTAAATTATTTACTTATGTATCTATGTGTCATTCTATGAGCCGAAACACAGGGTGTCCCAACTATTTACTCCCACCCACTTAATTTCCTCATTTTAAATATATATATCCAGATACATACTCACTGTATGTCCTGAATAGTGACAAACAACGTTCTGATATGAATACCTAAGTACCTTATAGTTTACATTCAAACTTTAACATCGTTTCAAACAGGTGGTTCAAACGGGGTAATAGGTAAGTAACAACGACATGAGTAGGTATGTACATAATTAAAAAAATTAGTTATTCAATTTATGTACATACGTAGTTCATCATTATGAAAGGGAAACATGTAATGTGAATACATCTGTATAATCACAAAATAGGTCCCTCACGTCTTTTGCTCTTCATCCGACAAGTTCATGTTCACGGCTGACAAGAAATGAATAAGTACTGTTGCCGATAATCGGCCGCCACTGATTGGTTACTCTAAATCAGGAGAGGGAGGGAGGGTAGGGCTCGAATACCAATCGGCAAGGAATTACAAACCCTCGCACCAGCCACCCCGAATGACTGATTGATTGCTCGGGGCCTACCGTCAGTGTTGGGCACCAGCTAAATAAGTTATGTAGCTAGCTAAATTAGCTTGCAGCTAAGTTTTTTAGCTACAACTAAATTAACTAACTAAGCTGCAACTAACTAAGCTATTAGCTGTTGAGGGACAGCTAAATTAGCAGTTAGTTGAAATGTACAGCTAATAACTTAAGCTATGAAAAATAAGCTTTTGGTGGCAGATAATAGCTAATAGCTATAGCTGTAGCTGTCAGCTAATAGCCAACAGCTAACTTCTTCTTTTAAAAATGTACAGGTAATAGCCAACAGTTGTAGTTATAGCTGATAAGTAAATAACTTCAAAATCGATCGAATTTATTAATAGTTTTGACTATTTTACCATTTTGAAAAACTTCTGACTTTTTTGACCAAGTCCCTAACCATCCCTAACCATCCCTAATCCTAACCATCCCTAACCATCCCTATCCATCCCTAACCATCCCTAATTATCTCTGGTAAAAAGTGAATTTGACGTATACATGCACTACTGTTGGCCACCCCTGAGTTGCTGCGGCTCCCTAGACTTCTCTGGGACTTATACTGAAAGATTTTTCGGAGTACCATATCTTTCATAACGAGAAAATATTTGACCAACGCAAAATTTTAATTTGTTGTTATCATTCATTGGAAAATTTGCTCCCTCAGATGTGTTGCGTTACTGTTATATAAGTACCTATGTTTCTTTATATCACCAACAATTTTCGTTTTCCAAAAAGGTGGTATTATATTATTAGTCATGTATTAATGAAAAACAATAACAGCAAATAACAGAAATATTAACTTTTTACCCGAGAAAATTCACTGGACTTGGTCAAAAACGCCAGAAATTGTTCAAAATTGTAAAAGCGATTAAATTCGTTCTAAAAATGTTTTAAAGCTAATGTACTGATTAGATGAAACTACAACTGATAGCTACTAGCTGTCTGTGAGGACGAATACGATTTTTTAAGAAAACGTTAACTGTTAGCTATTAGCTGACAACAACAGCTAAAGCTATTAGCTATTACCTGCCACCAACAGCTAAATGTTTATAGCTAAAGATATTAGCTGTACATTTCAACTAACAGCTAATTTAGCTGTTCCACAATAGCTAATACTAAACATTTAGCTGTTAGTTAAGCTAAATTTCAGCTAATTTAGATGTAGCTTTTAGCTGTTAGCTATAGCTAATTTTTGCCCGCCACTGCCTACGGTGAACAGTCTTTAGTGCATTAGATCGAGACGATCTAGCACGAGAAATTAGACTATCTATGTAGGGTGGAACAGAACCCTGAATTATTCGGAATATAAAAAGACTACGTCTGAGGTGGTAGTATCTGAACAAGTCAATTCCTAACGAAGTTTAACGGTGGTTGGATACGTGGTCACGAAGCTTGAGATTATGCACATATCTTATGACGCTATTAAATGCGACATCTAATCGAGGTCGTGCTTTGCAGTCTAAAGAAGCGCTAAACAGGGTGTCGCAATAAAGGAAGAACGGTACGACCAGAGGCACTGCTAGATTTCTTTTCAGCTCAGGAGGGGTGAAATTTTTCATGCGTTTCAATGAGTGAACAGCCCCATACGGTTCACGCCTACAAATATGGTTCACATAAGCCTCTCATGATAGCCTAGTGGTAAAACGTACTCCCAAGTTGAGTGCAGAGGTCGAATAAGGGACCGCGATCCCATTCACAAGGAATGGAGGATAGGATCTGTGGCTACATGGTTTTTATATATCGCTATATTATGCACTGCGATTTCTTATAGGATTTAAAGATGAGCCCGTTATTCCTACCCCACTCAGAGATCCGCCCAAGCTCTGAATTGGGTGTGATTTATCGGCCCGGCAAAATAGAGGTTACTCCCTACATAAAAGGCGGGCATAACAGCTTTTAATTCAAACACACGTCCAAAAAATACTTTGCACATCAAAAAAGGGAATCGCACGGCTAATTTGGGAGTCGCACGGCTAATTTGGGAGACGCCCGTCTAATAAGGTGATTCAACGTTCAAATTTGTTATTGCCCTTCCAGAAATTGATTATAACGGCAGAAGAAGGATTCTCACAGTAGAAATGTCCAACTCCACATCAAATAGCTGTGCAAAACCCTTTTTTGCTGTGCCAACCCCTTTTCTGATGTGTGATTGAATAATACGCTGGTATTGATCACCTATTTAGCCGTGATTGGAGTCAATATTGACGTTTACTTTATGCTGGGAGTTTTACTTTTTCTGAAGTGAAGATAATCTTTTTAAATGGAGATTCGCAGAAGGGAAAATACCTTTTTTGGCCGTGCAGTTAAATATATCCCCTCTGAATTGACCTTGCTGACAGTTTCAACTGTGTCGCCTATCCTGCATCTAATATATACATGGAAATCGTCGGCTAAGGGCATGTATGCACATTGCACATGATTTCAATATTATGGACGGGAGATCGTTTATGAAAGTTGAGAACAACCGGGGCACTAAGACAGTGCCCTGGGAATAGCAACGGAGTTGGGCAACGAAGGAACTAATACAGCCGAGTTTAATTTTATGGTGTCTACTGGTCAGGTATGTATAGAGCAATTTACAGGCGGAAGTAGATAGATAAAATTGACCACAGTTTTTTAATCAAATTCTGTGATAAATTCTATCTATAAGAGTTTATAGCCCACAGAACCAAATGCGTTCGTCCAGTCAAGGAGAACTAGAACGGTAGAACGGTCATGGCTCTATGCCCCACCTGATATCACTGGTGACTTTGAGAAGTGCTCTCTCCCTGCAGTGGAATGCACGGAATTCAGATTGGAATTTACAAAGTAGGGTGCGAGATGAAATATGGGCCAGTAACTGTCGGTGAATGATAAACTCAAGGGCTTTACTTAATAACGGTAAGATGCAGATGGGTCTGCAGTCCTCAAAATTCTTAGGAGCGGTTATTTTTGAGAGGGGAATAACATGAGCTATTTTCTAGTCTCCGGGAAATTGGGAAGAAGTGAGTATAAAGTTGAACAACTAAGTAAGATGAAGAATGATAAAAGGCGGAATAAGGAGCAAGAACCCTCGTGGCAGACCATCTGATCCAACAGCACCCGAAGACACCGAAAGAATCGCCTCTGAAACGTCATCCTCGTTGGCACTGGTAAAAAAACGGTATCAGGCAAGTTATCAGAGCCAAGAAGCTCGCGGATATCGGTATGAGTATCGGTTTGCGGTGTTGAGGAAAAGTGGTTACTCAAATCATCAGTGTCGACATCCGGTATAGTTTATTTCTTTGTCACGTGCTAACCTTAGGGCCGGTTTCACCAACAAGGATTATCCAGAGTTCAATCTCAGCTGAGGTTTAAGCCATCGATTCCGAGAAAAGACAGTTTCACGAACGCCTAATCTAGGAATAACTCGCGCCAACGGCGCATTAAGTTAATACCTCGTTTCAGGTGGTTTAAACCTCTGATCTACGGTTGATCTCCGATTCTCCGCCAGGCCATCGCCATTTTGAAATCAATTTTATCAGTGTTTTTCATACTTATCAACTTGCATCAACATTTAGTGCGATGAATCGTTTCACTAAGGAGTTTGAGTCATCCTAGTATGAATATTTCAATGAACTTCTGGAAGTGGCTGAGCCTAGACGGCGATAATTCGCGAAAGGGTCAAGCATTTCCACAAGTGGGATGACGGCGATTTTTTCGTGAGGTTCCACCTTTCCAAGGAAGGGATGAGCTTCGTGCTCGATGCAATAGAAGTCCTAGTTTTCGAAACAGAAACCAACCAAAAATGTGTAATAAATATTTATTTCTTCGAGTAGGTAAACAAACCTTCATAGTACGTGGTAAGTACTTGCAGACTGCGCTAATAAGTACATGTATAACTTCCTCTGCATGCAGCGAAATATTGTAAAAAAGTAGATACCTTTTATAAAAGATCCTAGGTAGGCTATCTATAATTTATTACAAGTACAAGAGCTGTCTCGAAAGATGGAGCTGTCTCGAGTGGAAGTTCTCAGAATGACAGAGGCATATGAGAGAAAAAAATCGCGAAACTATCGCACATGGTTACTATTATACAGTTTAATATCTCCACAACAGTGGATGGCGGACAAAACTTAAGTATCCATAGAAGAAATATCACAGATCCACCACTCATGGATGAGCATCTCTCCTCCATGTCATATGTAATACGGGATTTGTGTTTCTGGGGATAGCAATGCTGATGCAAACTGAACAATCTCCGCTTAAACCCAAGTTCGGCTAAACCGCGGATCAAAAACGTTGGTGAAACTGTCGAAGCTCTGAACCACAGATCAAATTTGAATCCAGGATTTATTGATACCAGGTTTAAGCTGCGTTGGTGAAACCGGCCCATAGTTTCTTAATATTTCCCCGGAGGGTTTTCGTGGGTGCAGTGGGATCAACCTCGTTGAAGAAGCGGGCTCGCTTCGCTTGGCTTACAAGAGAGAGAGAGGGAAAAAATAACAAAACGAAAATCAAAAAATTACAAATTGCATAACTAAATTTCGCAGTGGACCGAATAATTATAGCTCGCCTGTAGGCAATGCCAGTATTGGTGAGCTAGATTCGCAAGGCTTTGATTTGAAATACAAAATTTGAAACAAAATTTCGCCCTTATCACAAAACACATACATTACTCTCATAATCTAGTAAGTAAAGAAGCATAACTCACTCACATCATTCAATATTTTGTATATTATACAATATGTGTACTTTATAAATTATAAATACCTCTTAAGAGGCTTTCAGCCTTATTGGGTCCCAAAGCCATGTAAATATTGGGTTGTATTCTCTGGAAATCTAAGATGATCAAGAAGAGAATTGAAGACCAAATAAATTATGTGCTGCGGGCTTCTTGATGTCAGTGTCAGATTAATCCTAGGAATAACCACATTATGAAGGAGTAGGAAGCGAGTGTTGTGAAGGTGGCCGTAAGGTCTCTCAGCTATGAAGGTTTTTATAATAGAAGAGAACTAGTACTTCAATAAAAAGCTGACGGATGGTAAAGACCTTAGCTTCCCGCTAAAGGAGCTCACTCGAATACCGTCTATGCTTGCTAAGAATCAATTTCAAAATGGCCTTCTACAATATTACCAACTTACGCAAATGGCTTGGGTAAGTCCCACCACACAACAGTACGCCATACTGCAGTAAAGACTGCACGAGAGCTAGATATACTAACTTCAGCCGTTCCATGGACAAAACAGACTTCACATGATAGAACAGACATAAAAATTTACGAAGTTTGGAGTACAGGTAGGCAGTATGCTGATTCCAGATGAGAGCTGGATCTACCATAGGTAACCCCAAGGTACTTGTACTTTGTGACCATCTCAAGTTGGACACAGCTACATGAGATTCGTCCAGAGGCGCAAGAATGAATTTTCAACTCGCCGCCTTAGGGCTCATTACCTCCTCCAGTATTATTGGAAAAGTAGCCCATTTCCACTAATACACGAAAAACGCGAAAAACACTGTTATACCGATTTCGGTGATCAAACCATCATCAGTAACAAACAATAACTGTTATTGTTACAAGTTATTGTTTGTTACTGATGATGGTTTGATCACCGAAACCGGTATAACAGTGTATTTCGCTTTTTTTCGTGTGTTAGTGGAAATAGATCCACGATTTCGTCGCGAGTGATTTAGTTCGTAAGTATATACTACATATATTATATTACAAACTTCTAAGACCACACATAGAAGCGTTTGTAGCGCTCTTCACCAATGGGATCACCTGAGTTCAGCCATGCATTATGAGCCGGATCACACAATTTTAGAGCTCAAGCGATTGTGGGAGAATACCAAGGATTATCAGGGTGTTTGAATTTACACTGCTTTAGAGGCGCGTGTTTGTCTAACAAAGAAGTAAGAGTTGCACTGAAAAGTTGCAGCTCAAAATCAACATCGGTTGTATGATAGAAGAGGGCCCAATCGAGATTCGACAGATCCTCAGTCAGCGCGTCTTTGTTGATCTTGTTCAGATTACGAATACATTTGACAGCAGGTTTTTTGAGACAGGGCAATTTAATACTTGTTACTAGCAGTTCGTGCCTGCTGACAGCTGTGACATCAAAATGATCGAAATACGGCACCACAGCTTCTTTCTTCACTGACGACAAAAAGATCCAGAAGAGAACACGAATCGCCTTGCATGTGAGTTGTGTCAGATGGGAGGAGCAACTGAAGATTAACTGAAGATAGCAACTCAAGGAATTCCTTAGCCCGCGCATCGAGCCTGATGGGATCGTATCGAAATCCCCGACAATACAGGTATGGTCATAGCAAGGGATGAAAGCACCAAAGATCACCAAAACTACTAGCAGGTTTAGGAGGTTTAAATAGACGACTCCTAAGAGAATGGTGTTGCCAAGGTAGCGTACATCAAGAAAAACATACTCCAAAGGTAGTTAAAGTACATAAGTCCGCTCAAGCACGGAATCCTTGTAACGCTTGTATTACCGATTTTGATGGAAATGAACCGGGTCTTTCAAGCCGTTCCCTATGAAATCCAGTGAACCGAGCAAAACCCGCTGCACATTCCTGATTGAATGTGATTTTTCATAGATAACCCGCTCAGTATCGGTAATGTTTGATAGATAGATGTGAAGTGGTTTAACTGCTGCTTTTGAGTAAATATTAAGACACGCCTGCGTATAATACGAATACTAACGACTTTAGGAACCTGTAGTGCCTGCTTACTTGACACACGTTATAGAACACATCTACGACAATTTTACTGTCACATTATCCGACCTAGTGGACTGAAGAAGAGATGGAAAAAATCTGCTCGAAGTGAAGGAACTAGGAATAAAATTGCTGCTGTAAATGTATGAAATTGGATGACGTATTCGTGGGATATAAATATTCGTGTATGCGATCCTACTCCCCCGACCGCAGTGAGATTCATACGGCGCTCTCTGAGGGTCAACCAACCTGACATCTCTAAACATCAGTATTCAGTTTAAAAAAAAGTCTGCCAATTCGAGTAGGCAGTATTGAATCACATGAACGTATAGAATAGTTGGGTATGTTCATTTTGATACGGGACCATCTGCGATCCAACCAGCGTGTACCCTCAACATTTCAGCTCTCTACAACTGTTTTTCGCGTAGTTAGAAGAGTTACAAGAAAACGGCCAGCATTTCAGGTTCGCGCATGCGCAGACGAAAGTTATAGTACGATTCTGTTGAAATTTATGTGCAACTATTAAAGTGTTATTCCTGATCCTGATCGACCCTCCAAATTTGAACTCATTTCAACGACATTTAAGGTAGTTATGGGAGTTTCAGGTGTTTCACCTTTGCGCATGCGCAGACGAAAGTTACAGTACTTTTTCAATGATTTTTGTATGGGACCATGTGTGACCCAACCCGCATCCATCCTCCAAATTTCAGTCGATTTCGATCATTATTTTGGGTAGTTATGGGCGTTACAAGGAATTACCACAGACAGACAGACAGACACGGAACCAAAAATGTTCCTCGATGTCTGAAACGCAAAATGGAAGTGGAAATTTTAATTTTGGGAGACGTAAAGTTGTTTTACTCAATCACGAATCCAAGGCTTACCTACCTTCCCAATGGGGAAGCAAAAAGTGGGGCCTAACCAAGAACCGTGGTGTACATAGCCCGGGAACCAAAACTGACATGTTGGTGCATGCGTTTTGAACAGTGTTGTCATCTTTCGATGTCATGGAATGCATTCGACAATTCGACATGTAGACGGACTCCAGTGAGGCGAACTATCATTTTTATTCATTTAAGTAGGTAGGTACCTATTGTATATGACGTAGACCTTTTTGTCATTAATTTATTAAAACCATGAAAATAAATTATTCTTATTTAAATCGATATTTGTCTTGCTCAGATGATGCAAAACGATTTTCGGTGGCCGTTGACTCGGAAAAAAATCAAATTTGATACTGACAGGTGTCAATTGTAAGGCTTCATCTCACTAACAATGGACAAGCAGCTGTGTTTATTTACACAGAGCGTCCAACCTGTTGATTGGAATTCGCGGTGTCCGTACACTGACGAATGGCTGTTAACACCGTCGTGACGGTGGAGTTAAAAGCGTCTCACCACAGGGGGTTTGTGAGGGGGAAGTGGTTTATTTACCTGGCAGTGGTGCGGCGGTATCGATGTGCACCAAGACGCGATGAGAAGAGTCGGCCCCCGTCACGAACATACGACCACCAGACTCACGCACCCACGAACGGACAGACGGTGACTGACGTATCGTGCGGTGATCGCCGCGTTCGCGAGGACGGTTGGGAGGGGTGGCGGAGGGTTGGTGGAGGGTGGGGGGGCGTCTTCAAGGTGGAGAGTTTGACCGCTCGAGTCGACGGTTGGTGGTGGGAGGGTGGGGAGGGGAGGGGAGAAAGCACGAGGTGACGTCATCGCACCTTCCGAACGTCCTTTTTGCCGTCGGTCGTCACCTTGAGGAGGCCTCTCCCCAATTTCTTCGATTATGCGAAAAAAGCACACAGCGAATAAAGCGCACACACTGATAATTGCGAAGAAAGCGCACAAGGGCCAATGTGACAGTGAATAATCTTCTTGGACGACCCAACCCCAAAATCAGAGATGTCATACTTTGTTTGAAGAGTGAAGCGGAGGTATCTTCTTGTATGTACATGAGGATAGAACTGAATTTAGCTGGGAAAAAGAGGAAGAAAACTTACATCGAGTTGGATAAGAAACTGGAAAGAACTGTGAAGAAGTATGAAGAAAATGGTGACATCAAAGTGTGTTTAAAGACAGTTTCATATCTACAAAAACTTGGCTAGACCTTCTTTCAAGAAGAAAAGCAAGACCCGAAAAGAATGTAAATAGTTAACAGTTAATATTGACGAAGCTAATTCATGCTGATTTAAAACAAGCCTAAGTATACTGTAAATATATTTAAAAAGTTAACATTGACGAAGCTATAGGTACTCATGCTGATTTTAAACACGCCTAAATGATTAAAACTATTTAGTAATTAACCATTTAGCCAGTCCACAGCCTGGATAAAGTGTGATGGGAATCAGAAACTAATGAATTCAACTTTTATTTTCTGTGTACGTAACACTCCTTATTTCTAAGAAGATAGGGGCGTAACTCCAAAAGGGTTGACTGTGCGCTTTCTTCGCAGTGCGCTTTTTTCGCGACACCATTTCTTCTTCATCACCACCAATTGGGGAACATCGCTCAAATGGCATTTTTACTGCCGAATATCGAACACGTAACGTAAAGCCTGCAAAGTCCTTGTCACATGGGTTTATTATTCTATTGGACATACCTACAGAAATGCTGGCCATTCATTTATTGTTGCTTTCAATGTAAAATAATTGAAATAGATATTTCTGATGGTTTCCACCAATTTTGGCCCCCAAAACACAAATTAGGTAGGTACGCTCCTTATATTATTTTTTTTCTCCAAATTATCTTTGATCATTGGTAGAGCCATTTAATCGTCTTGATCCACGTTTTGATACTACTTCCAGTGTTATTATACAAATTGATGGCGATTTCAGACGATTTCCCAGGTTTTTCACTCATAAAAAATCAATTTTGGGAGCTGAACAGTTGGTAGAACCTCAATTTTCCACTCCTTCATCAAAATCGACTTCATATTCGGTCTTCTCGTCCCCAAAAACATGGGAAACGATACCTCAAAAGCTCATGTTACTAACGTGTTACTAAAACACAAAACGTACCTATTTTTGTACACATTTTCACTCATAACACCCCTGGGTATATTCCGATCGGGCTGCAAAGTTTCGGGACACAACTAGGGCCCAAATGGAGCATGTGTGCGAAAGAGCGACTTTTTTAGACCGAAAATGAAGCCTGTAGACGTCATACGGCTGACGGCGGACGGACATAGCATTTTTGGAATCTATGCACCTTGAAACGGAAAAGAAACAAGTTTGAGGGGGTGTTATAAAAATTTTTTGCTGAGCGAATACATAGGTGTATTATTCACAGAATAATAAACCAAAATGCAACGTCCGTCCGCCGCACGCCGTCCGCCGTACACCGTCCGCCGTATCACGCATAACTACTTCATTTTCGGTCTAAAAAATTCGTTCTTTCGCACACATGCTCCATTTGGGCCCTAGTTGTGTCCCGAAACTTTTCAGCCCGATCGGAATATACCCAGAGGAGTTATGAGTGAAAATGTGGATAAAAATAGGTACTTTTTGCGTTTTAGTAACATGTTAGTAATATGAGCTGTTGAGGTATCTTTTTCCATGTTTTTGGGGACGATAAGGCCGAATATGAAGTCGATTTTGATCAAAGAGGGGAAAATTGAGTTCTACTAAATGTTCAGCTCCCAAAATTGATTTTTTATGAGTGAAAAACCTGGAAAATCGTCTGAAACCACCATCAATTATTTGTATAATAACACTAGAAAAAGTGTCAACACGTGGATCAATACGATTAAATGGCACTACCAATGATCAAAGTTAATTTGAAAAAAAAAAAACGCTGCAAAGTCCTTGTCACATGGGTTTATTATTCTACTGGACACACCTTGTGACAGAGCTGAATACGCTCAGGCACATGTATACACGCCAAGCCCCCTCTCCACCGCTGACCACCAGAGCAGTCAGCAGAGGCTTTTGCCTTTCATATCCCTTCAATCCTTTCTTAGGATCTAGTGGTTGCGGGGTGCTAAGCCCAGCACGCCGAATGTAAAATAGCACCCCCGTAACAACCTACAGAAATGTTGGCTGTTCATTTAATGTTTCGTTCACGTGAAATAATTCTAATAGCCATTTCTGATGGTTTCCACCAATTTTGGCCCCCAAAATACGAATTAGGTACGCTCCTTTTGGTTTATTATTCTCTGAATAATACACCTATGTAATCGCTCAGCAAAAAATTTTTATAACACCCCCTCAAACTTTTTTCTTTTCCGTTTCAAGGTGCGTAGATTCCAAAAATCCAATGTCCGTCCGCCGTACGCCGTCCGCCGTATCACGTGTACAGGCTTCATTTTCGGTCTAAAAAAGTCGTTCTTTCGCACACATGCTCCATTTGGGCCCTAGTTGTGTCCCGAAACCTTTCAGCCCGATCGGAATATACCCAGGGGTGTTATGAGTGAAAATGTGTGTAAAAATAGGTACTTTTTGCGTTTTAGCAACATGTTGGTAACATGAGCTTTTGAAGTATCGGTTTCCATGTTTTTTTGGATGAGAAGATCGAATATGAAGTCGATTTTGACCAAGGAGTGGAAAATTGAGGTTGTACCAGATGTTCAGCTCCCAAAATTGATTTTTTATGAGGCAAAAACCTGCGAAATCGTCTGAAATCACCATCAATTTGTAGAATAGCACTAGGAAAAGTTTCAACACGTAGATCAAGACGATTAAGTGGCACTACCAATGATCATGGATAATTTGAAAAAAAAAAAAAGATCGTACCTACCTAATTTGTGTTTTGGGGGCCAAAATTGGTGGAAACCATCAGAAATAGCTATTTCAATTATTTCACATGAAACAAACAATAAATGTACAGCCAACATTTCTGTAGAATAATAAACCCCATGTGACAAGGACTTTGCAGCGTTTTGGTTTATTATTCTGTGAATAATACACCTATGTATTCGCTCAGCAAAAAATTTTTATAACACCCCCTCAAACTTTTTTCTTTTCCGTTTCAAGGTGCGTAGATTCCAAAAATGCAATGTCCGTCCGCCGTCCGCCGTACGCCGTCCGCCGTATCACGTGTACAGGCTTCATTTTCGATCTAAAAAAGTCGTTCTTTCGCACACATGCTCCATATGGACCCTAGTTGTGTCCCGAAACTTTTCGGCCCGATCGGAATATACCCAGGGGTGTTATGAGTGAAAATGTGTGTGAAAATAGGTACTTTTTGCGTTTTAGCAACATGTTGGTACCATGAGCTTCTGAGATATCGTTTTCCATGTTTTTGGGGACGAGAAGACCGAATATGAAGTCGATTTTGACCAAAGAGTGGAAAATTGAGGTTGTACCAGATGTTCAGCTCCCAAAATTGATTTTTTATGAGGCAAAAACCTGCGAAATCGTCTGAAATCACCATCAATTTGTAGAATAGCACTAGGAAAAGTTTCAACACGTAGATCAAGACGATTAAGTGGCACTACCAATGATCATGGATAATTTGAAAAAAAAAAAAAGATCGTACCTACCTAATTTGTGTTTTGGGGGCCAAAATTGGTGGAAACCATCAGAAATAGCTATTTCAATTATTTCACATGAAACAAACAATAAATGTACAGCCAACATTTCTGTAGAATAATAAACCCCATGTGACAAGGACTTTGCAGCGTTTTGGTTTATTATTCTGTGAATAATACACCTATGTATTCGCTCAGCAAAAAATTTTTATAACACCCCCTCAAACTTTTTTCTTTTCCGTTTCAAGGTGCGTAGATTCCAAAAATGCAATGTCCGTCCGCCGTCCGCCGTACGCCGTCCGCCGTATCACGTGTACAGGCTTCATTTTCGATCTAAAAAAGTCGTTCTTTCGCACACATGCTCCATATGGACCCTAGTTGTGTCCCGAAACTTTTCGGCCCGATCGGAATATACCCAGGGGTGTTATGAGTGAAAATGTGTGTGAAAATAGGTACTTTTTGCGTTTTAGCAACATGTTGGTACCATGAGCTTCTGAGATATCGTTTTCCATGTTTTTGGGGACGAGAAGACCGAATATGAAGTCGATTTTGACCAAAGAGTGGAAAATTGAGGTTGTACCAGATGTTCAGCTCCCAAAATTGATTTTTTATGAGTCAAATACCTGCGAAATCGTCTGAAATCACCATCAATTTGTAGAATAACACTAGAAAAAGTGTCAACACGTGGATCAAGACGATTAAATGATGGCACTACCAATGATCAAAGATAATTTGAAAAAAAAAAAAGATCGTACCTACCTAATTTGTGTTTTGGGGGCCAAAATTGGTGGAAACCATCAGAAATAGCTATTTCAATTATTTCACATGAAACAAACAATAAATGTACAGCCAACATTTCTGTAGAATAATAAACCCCATGTGACAAGGACTTTGCAGCGTTTTGGTTTATTATTCTGTGAATAATACACCTATGTAATCGCTCAGCAAAAAATTTTTATAACACCCCCTCAAACGTTTTTCTTTTCCGTTTCAAGGTGCGTAGATTCAAAAAATGCAATGTCCGTCTGCCGTCCGCCGTATCACGTGTACAGGCTTCATTTTAGGTCTAAAAAATCGTTCTTTCGCACACATGCTCTATTTGGGCCCTAGTTGTGTCCCGAAACTTTTCAGCCCGATCGGAATATACCCAGGGGTGTTATGAGTGAAAATGTGTGTAAAAATAGGTACTTTTTGCGTTTTAACAACATGTTGGTAACATGAGCTTTTAAGGTATCGTTTTTCATGTTTTTGGGGACGAGAAGACCGAATATGAAGTCGATTTTGACCTAAGAATAGAAAATTGAGGTTCTACCAGATGTGCAGCTCCCGAAATTGATTTTTTATGAGTCAAAAACCTGGGAAATCGTCTGAAATCACCATCAATTTGTAGAATAACACTGGAAAAAGTGTCAACAGGTGGATCAAGACGATTAAATGGTACTATCAATGATCAGAGATAATTTATTTAAAAAAATTAAAAACTAAACGTATACCTTATTCGTATCTCTGTTGGTATGTCCAGTAGAATAATAAACCCATGTGACAAGGACTTTGCAGCGTTTTTATGTTGCATTTTTTGAATCTACGCACCTTGGATCGGAAAAGAAAAAAGTTTGAGGGGGGGTTATAAAAATTTTTTGCTGAGCGATTACATAGGTGTATTATTCAGAGAATAATAAACCAAAATGCAATGTCCGTCCGCCGTCCGCCGTATCACGTGTACAGGCTTCATTTTTGGTCTAAAAAATTCGTTCTTTCGCACACATGCTCCATTTGGGCCCTAGTTGTGTCCCGAAACTTTTCAGCCCGATCGGAATATACCCAGGGGTGTTATGAGTGAAAATGTGTGTAAAAATAGGTACTTTTTGCGTTTTAGCAACATGTTAGTAAAATGAGCTTTTGAGGTATCGTTTTTCATGTTTTTGGGGACCAGAAGACCGAATATGAAGTCGATTTTGACAAAAGAGTGGAAAATTGAGGTTCTACCAGATGTTCAGCGCCCAAAATTGATTTTTTATGAGTCAAAAACCTGGGAAATCGTCTGAAATCACCATCAATTTGTAGAATAAAACTGGAAAAAGTGTCAACAGGTGGATCAAGACGATTAAATAATGGTACTATCAATGATCAGAGATAATTTATTTTAAAAAATTAAAAAAAGGAGCGTACCTAATTCGTGTTTTGGGGGCCAAAATTGGTGGAAACCACCAGAAATAGCTATTTAAATTATTTTATATGAAAGAAACAATAAATAAACAGCCAACGTTTCTGTAGTTTTGTGTTGTGGTAACATGTTAGTAACATGAGCTTTTGAGGTATCGTTTTCAATGTTTTTTCCTCGAGAAGACCGAATATGAAGTGGATTTCGACCAATGAGGGGAATTTGAGGTTCTAACGAAGTTTCAGCCTTAAATGTACCTACGTTAAGTTTTGGTATAAAATCGTCGTTCTTCCGCACACAGGCTCCACTTGGGTCCTAGTTGCGCTCCGAAGCTCGGCAGCCCGGTCGGAATACACCAAGGGGTGTTATGGCTCAAAAATGGGTGTAAAAATAGGGTTTTTCGATGGTTTTTTAAAGGTTTTAATGTACACGAGCTTGTGAGGTATCGTTTTGCATGTTTTTTTCGAGCGAGAAGCCCGATTATGAAGTTGATCTTGTCCAAAGAGTGAAGAATTGATATTTTTACGAAGTTTAAGCTCCCAAAATCAATGTAGTGAGTCAGAAACCTGGAAGGTGGCTGAAATCAACATAACTTTGTATAATAACACTGGAGGTAGTTATAACAAGTGAATCAAGACAACTCAACGACTCTTTCAATGATTTCAATTGACCTCGCAACACAATTATCTTTAACTTCTGTTTTACAACTGCACACGTTATCATTGTATAAATGTTTTACAAATATGTACCTTTCTTAGATCAAATTTCTATAATAATTATTGACCGTTGTTGTGTTTTAGCAACATGTTAGTAAAATGAGCTTTTGAGGTATCGTTTTCCATGTTTTTATGAGTTAAAAACCTGGGAAATCGTTTGAAATCACCATCAATTTGTATAATAACACTGGAAAAAGTGTCAACAGGTGGATCAAGACGATTAAATGGTACTATCAATGATCAAAGATAATTTATTTTAAAAAAAAGGAGCGTACTTTATTCGAGTTTTGGGGGCCAAAATTGGTGGAAACCACCAGAGATAGCTATTTCAATTATTTTATATGAAAGAAACAATAAATAAACAGCCAACATCTCGGTAGGTATGTCCAATAGAATAATAAACCCATGTGACAAGGACTTTGCAGCGTTTTTATGAGTGAAAAACCTGGGAAATCGTCTGAAATCACCATCAACTTGTATAATAACACTAGAGGTAGTATTAGCAGGTGAATCAAGACGATTAAAGGGCACTACCAGTGATCAAAGATAATTTGAAAAAAAAAAAAGGTACCTATTACCTAATTTGTGTTTTAGGGGCCAAAATTGATGGAAACCATCAGAAATAGCTATTTCGATTATTCCACATGAATGAAACAATAAATGAACAGCCAACATTTCTGTAGGTATGTTTAATAGAATAATAAACCCATGTGACAAGGACTTTGCAGCGTTTTGGTTTATTATTCTCTGAATAATACACCTATGTAATCGCTCAGCAAAAAATTTTTATAACCCCCCCTCAAACTTTTTTCTTTTCCGTTTCAAGGTGCGTAGATTCAAAAAATGCAATGTCCGTCCGCCGTACGCCGTCCGCCGTATCACGTGTACAGGCTTCATTTTCGGTCTAAAAAAGTCGTTCTTTCGCACACATGCTCTATTTAGGCCCTAGTTGTGTCCCGAAACTTTTCAGCCCGATCGGAATATACCCAGGGGTGTTGTGAGTGAAAATGTGTGTAAAAATAGGTACTTTTTGCGTTTTAGCTACATGTTGGTAACATGAGCTTTTGAGGTATCGTTTTCCATGTTTTTGGGGACGAGAAGATCGAATATGAGGTCGATTTTGGCCAAGGAGTGGAAAATTGAGGTTGTACCAGATGTTCAGCTCCCAAAATTGATTTTTTATGAGGCAAAAACCTGCGAAATCGTCTGAAATCACCATCAATTTGTAGAATAGCACTAGGAAAAGTTTCAACACGTAGATCAAGACGATTAAGTGGCACTACCAATGATCATGGATAATTTGAAAAAAAAAAAAAAGATCGTACCTACCTAATTTGTGTTTTGGGGGCCAAAATTGGTGGAAACCATCAGAAATAGCTATTTCAATTATTTCACATGAAACAAACAATAAATGTAGGTACAGCCAACATTTCTGTAGAATAATAAACCCCATGTGACAAGGACTTTGCAGCGTTTTTTGATTCTACGCACCTTGAAACGGAAAAGAAAAATTTTTGAGGGGGTGTTATAACAATTTTTTGCTGAGCGAATACATAGGTGTATTATTCACAGAATAATAAACGAAAAGGAAGTTCCGGTGTGGCATCGCCGCACAATACTTGCATGAGCTTTCATCGAATTATACTACGTATATTATAGTGTGTTAGTGTGTAATTCGATGTGTTCTAGCGTGTTATAGTGTGGCATACAAGTATGGATGAAGAGGAGGCGTATGGCCGACCATTGCGGCCCCACTGGCTCCTCATGTTCGCCGATCATGAGAATTACACTACTGAGAATGGAAATATCAACCACTTTCTGACACCACACCAACGTCATTTAGCTGGTAGACCTAGAAAATGTTGGACCCATTGCTGTCTCTTAGCCAAATCGAATGCGATCGAGTTCAGTCAATAGGCTTGATTTAGACATCAATACAGACATTTTGGCACCAACCGCACCAATTTTGGTCCATTTTTACGGAAGTTATCGTTGAAAATCGAAAAATAAGAAACCCGTCATAACTCCCACATTTTTTCACATAGAAAGCTCGTTCTTATCTCAAATTCAAGAGTTCAACAATCTGAACAAGACCATAAAAGAAAACCTTTAAATGACCGTATTTTGAGGAAGTTGTGATCATTTGAAGTTCCAACATACGTACATAATTTTTTTCATTTTTTTCACACATACATACGAAGCGAAATCAAGTAGTAAACCGTCTAGAAACTCGTTTTGAGCTTTACTGAACAAGATTCCACGGTTTTCTCGAACACCTGTTTTTGGCGGTTTTGGCGGCACCATACTTCCATTCCTATATAATAGGCACATGGAAGTCAAATTATATCTGAAAATCTGATCAACAGGATATCCTAGGCCTCTCTGGCTTCTGTGGAATAAAGCCTCTGCAAGGTTTCAGCCAATGACTCGACTACGCCGTCTTCAGGCATCCAAACGCCTCTTTGCGTCAAAACGGTTCAATGACGAGGACATGGAAACCTACATTAATCGAGGTTTGGGATATGCATCTGAAGCTGTTAAGGCTGGGAGGGGAAAAAGTAGATGAAGATTTGCAAATTTGCAAACCCTAATCATTGGATTACACGAGGTATACAAGAAAACCGTGAGTATGGCTTGTACCTTTAAAGATAACGACTACACTCCTGAAAAACTAGAGAGTTTGCTATGTGGGGACCAAAAAAGAAAACTCCTGAAGGAGGAAGAAAATAATGGGTGCACTTTTAATCCCATCCTGGCTAGGAAGCGTAAGAAGAGAAGGCTTCACATTTTATGTATGAGGTAAAGAGGGACACATTGCTAGATACTGTAGAGATTAAGCAGGAGCCAACAACAGTAATGAAAAAAACGCTGCAATGCCTTTGACACTTGGGTTTATTATTCTACTGCACATACCTACAGAAATTTTGCTGTTAATTTATTGTTTCTTTCATGTGCAATAATTTAAATGTCTAGTTATTTGTGATGGTTTCCACCAATTTAGTCCCCCAATACACTAATCACGCTCTTTTAGCGAATTTTCGAAGAAAAGGAAGCTATTGTTCTCGGTCCAAAATTTTTAAAACTCGAATTTCCGAAAGATTTTTATACCAAAATCCGTTTCAGACCATCCTGAATTCCCTGCCGAAAGACACCGAAAATTATATGTATATATATATATATTTATATATTTATATATTTATATATTTATATATTTATATATTTATATATTTATATATATATTTATATATTTATATATGTATGTGTCATTCCAGACGATAACTCTCGAAAGAATTGAGATAAAAAGTTCAAATTTACACGAAAAATCTGTCTTGGCAATCGACAGGCTAAGTTCGAAGATGGGCAGAATCGGGTCACTCTAAGGGGGAGTTTTGGGGAGTTTTAGGGGGGGGAAATTACCCATAAATTCCCAAAATGAAAAAGTCTGACAAGTGACACCTCATTTTAAAGGTTTTTGTACGCTGAACACGATGGTGAAATCAGAATTGCGATATCTCATTCCATTCTCAAACTGGAGCACTTTGAAGATGAAGGAACGTGGTTATTTCTTGAGATGTTCTTCCTGGTTCGTCTGCTCTAATCTGATAACGGAATGGGATATCGCAATTCTGACTTCACCATCGTGTTCAGCGTTGGAAAATCTACAAACCGAGGTGTTACTCGGCAAAAAATGGAACAAAAAATTTGTTACGTACCCAATACCTACTCTTCTGGTATTCAAAACATTTTTGATTTCCCCCTCCCCATCCTTCCACCCCAAATTTTACTTTGCGAAAAACTACTCCTGTTTTAATTTTGTATGGTATCAAGTTGGGAAAACATTGGCCGAAAATTAATTTTCAGAAAATTTTAGGCGGAGGAGGAAGATGCCGAAAACTTCGAAAATTCGCTCTTATAGCCATGCTGCATGACTGTGGTTTTTTTTCTTTTTCTTTTTTTCAAATTATCTTCGATCATTCACAGTGATGGTAATTTCAGACAGTTTTCCGAGGTTTTTGACTAATAAAAACATGGAAAACGATGCCTCACAAGCTCATGTTCACTAAAACCTCGAAAACCCCTAATTTAACACTCATTTTTCACCCACATCACCCCTGGGTGTATACCGATCGGGCTGCCGTGTTTCAGAGCACAGCTAGGACCCAAATGTGTTCCCAAATAGGGATCCAAACTGTGTGGGGAAGAACGAAGGTTTTAGTCCAAAATTTAACGTTAATGTAAGGCTGAAACTTCCTTAGAACCTCGATTTTCCGCTCATTGGTCAAAATCGACTTCTTATTCGGTCTTCTCGTACCTAAAACTTGGAAAACGATACCTCAAAAGGTCATGTTTGTAACATGTTACTGAATCACAAAAAGTACCTATTTTTTCACTCATTTTTCACCAACATCACCCCTGGGTATACTCCGATCGGGCTGCAAAGTTTCGGTACACAACTAGGGCCCAAATGGAGCTTGGGTGCGAAAGAACGAATTTATTAGACCGAAAATGAAGCCATTATGCATGATACGGTGGACGGACCAAATTGCATTTTTGGAATCTACGCACAGTAAAACGTAAACGAAAAAATTTTTGAGGGGGTGTTATAAAAATTGTTTGCTGAGCGAATACATAGGTGTATTATTCACAGAATAATAAACCAAAACAGGGACATGGGGAGGAAACGAAAATTCAATGAATGCAGCCTGTCTAAACGTATCAGATATTCCTCGTAATGATGTATGGCTAATTGATGGTGGGGCTAGCAGCCATTTCACACCGTACAGAGAGGATTTCAGTTTTTATCAAGCACTGGATTGTGAGAAGGTAGACACGCTTGCATCAAATATCGACTGCAAGAACGTTGGCGTAGGAACGGTTTCTGTAATATCTACAACCATTTATGGTGAATTCACACTTCGTGTGCCTGAAGTTCTTCTTCAGGTTCTTCATTCGCCTGATTTCTACTTCAGATTATTTTCTATAACTAAAACTAAAATTAACAGGTACAACATAACCATCAAAAAGGGTGCACGTAAAGTTTACGATGGAAATGAGTTGATCACAGACGCTAAGCGAGGGACCTCGAGTTTGTACGCTTTGAAAAACGCTGTGTTAAAAAAAAGGTCAATTTAGGACAATCAAATTTGAAAAACTGGCATGAACGATTTTGCCACGTCAGCATGGATTCAATTAAAATCATGTACAGAAAGAAATGGTGAGAGGACTAGACGGTACGGTTTTGAAAAACAGGCAGGAGGTATGTGGCCCTTGCATAAATGGAAAGTCATCCCGAAAGCCGTTCACAAAATCCAGTGGTCAAGAAACCAAAGAGCTACTCGAACTCATTCGTACAGATATTTGTGGACCGATGCCTGTGGAATCCAACTCAAGGTACAAATATTTTATATCGTTTATTGATGATTTTTTCAAGGACAGCGTGCATTTTCTTCTTGAAGAGCAAAGAAGAAGCGTTTGTTTTTTCTATAAATTCGAAATTATAGCCGAAAAAAGATAGGTTAGTTGATAAAATGCCTGAGGAGTGACAATGGAAAGGAGCGCGTGAACAATGAATTTGATAATTTCCTCGTGGAAAATGGTATTGTGCGCCAACTGAAATACCGTATAGCCCCCAGCAGAGCGGTATCGCCGAACGGTATAATAGAACCATCCTTGACCTCTCGAGGTCCATGTTAACTGCTGCTAATTTGCCAAAGACCTTTTGGGCTGAGGCCTTTAGTACTGCATACATACGTAATCGGTGTGCTACTACTGACGATAATCAAATTCCTGAAGAGAGATGGACGGGTAGTAAATCAAGCGTTCAACATCGCAGGCCTTTTGAGTGTATGCCTCATGCCCATAACTCAAACCCTCAAAGAAGAAAACTGGAAGACAGAAGGGACTGCATCAAGCTCGGCTGTGCCGTGGTTTCTAAAGGATACAGATTGTGGGATCTACAAGGCGTGACATAGTGAGAGTGATGGTGGACCCTCGAGAGTCCCCCTCCTAGACCAGCGAGATTATCACCGGGAAGGGATCCGGGCTGTCGTGTCGGCCATGTTGCCTGCTCCCATAAGGAATCAACGTATTTTCCCGACCGTCATAAATCCTCGAATCTTGCACCGATTTCCACATTTTTTTTTTTAAATCTCCAAGTTAGACCGATCTCTAGCGATCGGCCTTGGCGCATTTGGAGAAAAATGTCACTGGAAGCAGCAATTTATTAACAAAGTCACGGCTAAGGGGGTTGTTCTCTTCAACTGATATATATCTTTGTTGGATGATGAGGTATCGGAAATCTGCCGTGGCGGATTTCTTCCTTAGATCCTAAGGTTCAATAAGCCCTAAAACAATAAAATCGGTTCATTTTTCGCGAAGTTACTGTGATCGGGAAATGGGTTAGCGATTCGACAGCTTTTTGAACGACGGGAGAGAGGCGGCCGTCCAGGAAGTGTAGGGGTTCAACGCTAGATGCCACTAACTTCCATCTCCTCCCAACTTCCCGTGAAGTCCCGGGAAACGTGAAGTCAATTTTCGCATGTGGAACACCTTTTGGTTTATTATTTTCAATATGAACCATTGGAATCGAGCATGAAAAAAAAAATTTCATCACTTAGGAGCACCTGATTATAATCAAGGATGGCTGTATGAAGTCGAGTTGGTTATTGTGCGATATTATTTCATTTGATAAGTGATAGATGGACTATTGGATTTTGTTGGTAGGTACTTGTGAAACTTGAACAAAATTTGAAGTATTATTGATGGGTAAATTATTACACAACGGTAAATTATTACACAACGGTAAATTATTACACAACGACAAATTATTACACAATGGTAAATTATTACACAGCGGTTCATCTACCAAGAAGGGGCTGGATTTTGTTGATCGGTACTTTTGCAACTTGACCAACCGTTAAAGTATTATTGATCGGCAAGTTATTACACAACGGTTCATTATACTTGACCAGAGGGTAGGTACTGACCACAAAAAACAGTGATCTACCCAGAAGGGGCATCTATTTCACTCCACATCAACAATTTTCCTTCAGAACTTCATTATTTCCGTTTCTTTTCGCCATTTTAGTTACTATTTGTCATCGACAGAATTATTTTAGCAACATTTAACTCGTGATTTAGGTAGGTACCTAGTAACGAGTACGGGTTTAGGTAGTAACCTACGGAGGGTCTGCGGTCTACATATAATAGACTAGTACATATTATACAGGGTGTCTCACTTATGATCCGAAAATTTTTAACCACGTGTTCTACAACCAATTTCCAACAAAAAGTGTCCCCTAAAGTTTTTTTTTTAAACCACTAAAAACCTGAGTTTTTTCAATGTTAAGATTTTTTTCGTGTTTTCGACCTTTGGTCACTGAAAAGGTCATAACTCCCTTAATATGAAAAGTAAAACCAAATCTAAGTAAACTGTTGGAAAGAGCGTTAAATTTCCCGTCTTTTGAGCCTCTAACAATAATTTTTTGAAGGGAACTTAAGAGTGAAAAATGAGCCTGAAAAGTTGATTTCGTCAATTCTTGAAAACTGCGTGTTTTTCAAACGATCATTAGGCCCCATAATTCTGGTGATTGGTCATAGCCTGTAAGCCTAAAAAATGCGCAAAAGCCTCAGCTTTCCAACGGTATAGTCAGTTTTTATTTTTTAGAGGGAACGTTTTTGAGAAAATTGAGTTTTTATGCGAAAAAACGTGTGTTTTCAGGCACATTTGAGGGTTTTTCCTTGGGGAAAAATGTACTGCATGACTAACCACTGATGACTTTGGAGGCGGATTTACGTATTTTTTTACGCTGAATCTAATGGTGACATACCCAGAGCTTCCTAGCAACGCCGCCCGTCTGTCGATGGGATTGTATGCGAAAAAACGTGTGTTAAACAGAGTGAGGTTTGTTTCTGTTGTTTGTTGTGATGCCCTCTTCTTAGCGTTGATAAGAAAATCGTCATGAGGAAAACATCTACGTACAAAGTCTCTCTATTCGACCGAGTTCACCATCACGTTCAATCCGTTCTTCCGTTGCGTTCGATCCAGTTTCCTGTGTTGAAAATTTTCGAAGTTTTTCATCCTCCTTACAGAGAAACCTTCAGTAGGGTAAATGCACTTCACCATATCAAAAGGTGTTCGTTTTTGTGTTTTGGATTTCGTCATGTTCGGAATGAAGTGTTGTTTGTGCTAACACCCTTATTTAACCCACCCATTTGTGAAGACGCCTGATGGTATGAGGTTAACAACTGGAAATAACTCACAAGGTAAATTCCTTTGGATCCGAGGGCATTCTGGTATTCAAGGGAATGAAACAGTTGATACCCTAGCAAAGAGAGCTGCCAACCTATCGGTTATAGAACAACTGGACATTCCTGCAAGTGACTACTACACGATTATCAAACGAAGAATTAAAAGAGAGTGGCAACACATTTATAGATCTATTGATAAAGGAGGGTTTTATAAAAACATACAGCCGATGGTGCCATCTCGATCCTGGTTTATTCAAAACTCCATACCGAAACCAGTCTGCCGAGTTATTAGCAGGATGAGGACGAATCATGGAGTGTGCGACGCGTACCTTCATAGATTCGGCCTTCAAGAAGACCCTCAGTGCAGTAGATGCGGTGACCCTGATGGCACTTTAGAACATCTTGTGATGACATGTCCCTTGTTTTATACAGAAAGAGACAAACTATTGAACAAAATCTTACCAGAGGTGAACCCCCCTATAAACTACATATCCTTACTAGCGACGAACAACATTAGAATATATAGAGCCATATATGAATATATTGAAGAAATTAATGTATATGTTTGAGAAGTTTAGTTCATGTTTTAATTTTCATTTCAAATAAATAAATTGATGTATATAGATATAAATAAATAGTTATATTATGTATTATATTATGGCTGTAAAACATGTGTTAATGCCAATAAAAATAATTATAAAAAAAAAAAAAAAAAAATTCTGTTTGCTTCATTCAATTACGCCTACGTAATAGCTTCATGACATTTATTCAGCCATAACGACCAGCAATGGTGAATTGCAGCTAACATTTTTCAAATATTAACGCAGGTATGCACACGTGCACGGAACGGGGAATTGTTCCAAATGGTCACTCACAGAGCAAGCGGTCCACGCGATGAATTTCGTGACGAGGCGATATTGGACGCAATAGCTGAGGATTCCACTTCCAGCACCCGCCGATTGGGCTTGCAGCTAGGGGTGCCACATGCGTCAGTTCATAGAGCCATAGTGGAAAGAAAAACTTCGAAAATTTTCAACACAGGAAACTGGATCGAACGCAACGGAAGAACGGATTGAACGTGATGGTGAACTCGGTCGAATAGAGAGACTTTGTACGTAGATGTTTTCCTCATGACGATTTTCTTATCAACGCTAAGAAGAGGGCATCACAACAAACAACAGAAACAAACCTCACTCTGTTTAACACACGTTTTTTCGCATACAATCCCATCGACAGACGGGCGGCGTTGCTAGGAAGCTCTGGGTATGTCACCATTAGATTCAGCGTAAAAAAATACGTAAATCCGCCTCCAAAGTCATCAGTGGTTAGTCATGCAGTACATTTTTCCCCAAGGAAAAACCCTCAAATGTGCCTGAAAACACACGTTTTTTCGCATAAAAACTCAATTTTCTCAAAAACGTTCCCTCTAAAAAATAAAAACTGACTATACCGTTGGAAAGCTGAGGCTTTTGCGCATTTTTTAGGCTTACAGGCTATGACCAATCACCAGAATTATGGGGCCTAATGATCGTTTGAAAAACACGCAGTTTTCAAGAATTGACGAAATCAACTTTTCAGGCTCATTTTTCACTCTTAAGTTCCCTTCAAAAAATTATTGTTAGAGGCTCAAAAGACGGGAAATTTAACGCTCTTTCCAACAGTTTACTTAGATTTGGTTTTACTTTTCATATTAAGGGAGTTATGACCTTTTCAGTGACCAAAGGTCGAAAACACGAAAAAAATCTTAACATTGAAAAAACTCAGGTTTTTAGTGGTTTTAAAAAAAAACTTTAAGGGGCACTTTTTGTTGGAAATTGGTTGTAGAACACGTGGTCATCTATACAGAGAGCTGTGATCTGTAAAAAACTGGTATTCTGTACAAAATAATAAACCGTTGTGCAGGGATTTGCAGCGTTTTTCATTATTCTTATTTCATCTATCTCTTCTATTTCCAGAATAGATTTATTGTGGAGCGTTACAGGTTTTCCAGGGCGTTTTTGCTTCCGAGTCTACGAAAGGTAGCGAAAGCATTGTTTTCACTTATTGCCTATTGCCTTTTTGGAGTGTGGACGCCAAAAGGCATGAAGATCGAGAGAATCGAACGCGACGAGGGGTTCTGGAGCGATACAATGTTGCCAAAACTTACTAAATTTTACTTTGATTGTATCCTACCCGAAATTTTGGATCCCAGGTTCACGAGAAATATGCCGATTAGAGATCCCCCCTATTTTGTGAGTTCGAAAGAGAACGTTCCTCCTCCAGCACCGAACGAGGAGTAATTATAATGTAATAAGTTTGAAGCCATCATATTGTTGTGAAATAGGAACAGCAATAAAGAAATTGGACAACGTGGTTGGAAATAATGAGATTGGGCCGCCGCTGTGGGCGCTAGTGGTGGATTTATCGATTATTATTTTTGTATCGATTTTCACGAGTATGTCGATTGGAGTTATCTGATATGACTTATCTTTTTTTTCTGTTGTTGTTTTTGTTTTGGATATTATGCGATCGAGATCGGCGGTGCAGTTTTGAATTAGTAATTGAGAGTGCCGAATTTTATTTAGAATATCCCCATATTTAGTGGCGACCGTGACAGGACATTGTTTGTAATCGAAAGTGAGCCTTTTTCGAAAACGCGAGCTCTCTTATTGATAAAGTGCGTGGTGTGTCGGCCTTCGTTTAACTTGTTTTTTACGTTTTGGAACCATGGTTAAGCGAAGTGTATTACGTTCGTGCTTCACGAAGCAGTTGGATCAACTTGAAAAAGTCTTATCGTCGGAGGCTCCCGAGTGGATCGACGCACAGGCTAGATTTACTGCGCTCATTGAACGGTATGAGCAGTTAAAAGCAGCTGACGAAAAGGAAATTGAGTCTTTAGAAGACGCTGAGGAAGATGTTGTCGTCGCTGAATTCGAAAAGTGCGGTGAGTACGAGTTGAATTATTTACGAATCAAAGAGAGATTCCAGAGGCTTGCACCTCCCAATGATAACGATGGAATGTCCGAGCATGGTTCAGAGAGGTCAGTACGTTCCCATTCGACCGTCCTCACTCCACACCTCAGATACCCCAAACTTGAATTGAGAAAGTTTGGTGGAGAAGTAAAGGATTGGCTGGGCTTTTGGAACCAGTTCGATAAAATACACAAAGACGAGCATTTGACAGATCGTGAAAAATTTGAGTATCTCCTTCAGTGTTTAAAACCAGATTCGCCTGCTCAAAAATTAATTGCGAATTTCCCACCAGCTGAAGCCAGTTATGCCAAGGCCATTGACCTCTTGAAATCACGATTTGGCCGAGACGAATTTCTCATAGAATGTGAATTAATGTCCCTAGTGCTCAATAAAAATTCGAGTTCTCGTTCATTGGGTGACCTTCACGATTCCCTGGAAGCCCTCTTGAGGGCGCTTGAGTCACTAGGCGTTACGAGTTCAAAATATGCTGCAATGCTCTTGTTACCTCTTGTCGAATCAGCCCTCCCAGAAAGTGTTTTTAAAATTTGGGACCGTCATCGAGTTGCTAAGCAGAAATCAGCTAGAGAGCCCGCTGAATGCTTGACGGAATTATTGGCTTTCTTGAGAGTTAAAGTTGAGGGTGACGAGAGACTGAAATTGAGAGAAGGCTCTTTTACCAATAAAAAAGGGGAGGCCTCTGAACAAAATTTGACTCCTGGACCTAGGAGATCGAATTCCAACCCATCGCCTGTACTGGTATCATCAGAAAAAGGGTCAGTCAGGGATCATTGCATTTTTTGTGAAAAATCGACCCATACTTCACAGGATTGTGCAATTGCTGCTGATGCTTCCTTGGACAGTCGCAATGAGACAATAAAGAAAAGAGGTGCCTGTTTTAGATGTCTTTTGAGAGGCCACGTCAGTGCAAGGTGTAAAATTTTTGTGAAATGCCCTGTGTGCAAAGGCAGACATTACGCTTTGATGTGCCCCAGCATACACATGAAAAATGCGACACCTAAACGGACAGATCCAGACGACACTGCAGTGTCTGGCCTGATTTCAGAATTTTCGGCCACTTAACTCCAAACGTTGATGGCGTATATTGTTGATTCTAAGGGCAAACAACGTCAGATTAGAATTATGTGTGATAGTGGATCCCAACGAAGTTATATTATGAAATCTTGTGCGAGAAACTGGAATTTGAAGCCTATTGGAGAAATGAATGTCTGTCAGGAATTATTTGGGGGTTGAAAAACTCAACTTAAAACGCATGAAGCCTACTTGATTTCACTGTGTGGAATGAACAACACCGAAAATTTAAGAATTAAAGTCTTGGATTCTGAACGAATTTGTGAATGTGCTCCTTGGCTCTCTGATCCCAAGTTATTTACGATGCTGAGAAACAAGGGAATTTACTTGACCGATTTCATGAGTGCACACGATGATACTTCAACTGAAATTCAGGTTCTACTGGGAGCTGATGCCTGGGCACAGCTAATTACGCCTGAATTTATTACTTTGTCAGACCAACTTGTGGCCGTGAAAACCAAACTGGGATGGACCTTAGTTGGATCTGCTCCTGAAAGTCGAACAATTGCTATGACTACCCTGGTATTGCTGACTTCAACTTCTCAACTTCCTGATCTCTGGGAATTGGAGACACTGGGAATTAAGGACCCAGGAGAGCAAATTACAAAAAGGGAAAAGGATCAGCTCGTGATTGATTTTTTTCAATGAGACAGTCAAACGTGATGCTTTGGGTCGGTACACTGTCAATTTACCATGGATTGAAGGACGACCAGAACTGGAGACTAATTATGCGTCTGCTGTCAACCAATTGCTTCTGACCACCCGGAATTTACGAAAAATTGGAAAATTTGACGATTACGATGCAGCAATAAGAGATTGGATTAGACTGGGTATAGTGGAGAAAGTTGAAGACCCTGACGAGAGGGAAAATCATTGCCACTATCTACCTCATCGGGCTGTGTTTAAGAAGTGTGGCACAACCAAAACACGACCAGTCTTTGACGCATCAAACAAGGATCGAAATAAGAATTCATTGAATACATGCCTGGCTACCGGACCAAACTTGATTGATTTGTTACCATTGGTATTGACTGGATTCAGGCTGCACAGAATAGGAATCGTCGCAGATATAGAAAAGGCTTTTCTGCAAATCGTTGTTGATAAAAAGGACAGAGACATGTTACGATTCCTATGGTGGGAGGGAAAGGAGATGATTACCCTGCGCCATCAGAGGGTGGTGTTTGGAGTATGCTGCAGCCTGTTCCTGTTAGCTGCAGTATTGAGACATCTTCTAGATCATCCTCCTGATAATTTGACAGAAGTTGCCAACAAACTGAAGACTGCATTTTACGTTGACAATTGTCTGTCTGGTGTGTCTGAAGAAAACCAAATTGACTCATTCATTCACGAGGCACAAGAACTTCTACGATCTGGCGGTTTCAATTTAAGGGAATGGGTTCACTGTTTCAACTCGGATGAAAATAAGGTTGAAACTGTCCTTGGACTTCGTTGGTACTGCAATTATGACGAGTTGGGATGCAGTATCCAGTGCCAACCTGTTGTCAGAATTAGCCGCAGAACTGTTCTGTCCTTTGTACAGAGAGTATTTGACCCATTGGGCATGGTGGCGCCGGCTATGCTTCTGCCAAAAATGATTCTGCAACAATCCTGGAAAATAAAACTCAATTGGGACGAGCCATTGCCTGAAGATTTGATGGGCGAGTTCAACGCTTGGATGAAGCAACTTGCAGCACTGGAATATTGCAAGATTCCTCGTCATATCAACATGAACAAGACCAGCACACTCCATGTATTTGTTGACACCAGTCAACATGGAATGGGGGCGTGTATTTTTCTCAGAACAGAAGACAAGAATGGAGTTCATCTATCTCGATTCTGGCTAAGTCAAGGGTCACTCCACTCAAGCAATTGACCTTGCCACGTCTGGAATTAATGGCGGCAGTCATTGGAACTCGATTATACCTGTTGGCAAAAAGATGCTTAAGTAACGCCGAAATACGTACATTCTTCTGGTCAGACTCAGCTGTCGTACTTGCCTGGCTGTCTGGAGAGGGTCCATGGGCGGTATTTGTCGAGAACCGCGTCCGAGAGATAACGTCATTGGCAGACACAGGGACTTGGCATCATGTACCTGGCAAAATGAACCCAGCCGATCTATTGTCTCGAGGCTGTCAACCAGAGCAACTGAAGAAGGGTCAGTGGTGGAGAGGACCAGATTGGCTTAAAGAACACGAAGATAGTTGGCCAAAAAGTATTCCAGTCCCAGAAATTGAGGAACTGAACAAAGAGAGAAGACGCACTGTGGTTACAGCAAAAAGCCTAATCGTTGACACAGTGTTGAGTAAAATCACCAATCGGTTCTCCATTTACACAAAAATTGTAAGAACCGTTGCATGGATCTTGAGATTAAGACCAATTTGTTTTCGCGCTTATCCCAAAAAGATTATTACAAGTGAGGAGTTTGCTGAGGCTGAGAAAACATTGTTCCTGTGGGTTCAGCACGACGTCTTTGGAAGTGATGGCAAGAAGACTCAAGACCTGAAGAATTTGAATGCCTTTTATGATGATGATGGGCTTCTGAGGATGAAGTCACGAATTTTGGAAGAAGAAGGGATAGAAGAGTACAGCTTTCCCATAATCCTGCCGGCCAGACATCCTGTAATTGAAAGGATGATTGCGCAGCTACACGTCGCCAATCGTCATGCAGGGGCCTCAACCTTACTGTTACTTCTTCGAGAAAAGGTTTGGGTATTACAAGGACGCCGGACAGTCAAGAAAGTTGTGAACAGATGTATGCAGTGCCAACGTCACCGGGTGAAAGCTATGGAAGCATCAATACCCCCTCTTCCAAAGGATCGGACCCAGATTGTCAATGCATTTCAAGTAACTGGCACGGATCTGGCTGGACCCTTTGTCCTGAGAGGCGGCGAGAAGAGCTGGATTGTAATTTACACATGCGCTGTTTATAGAGCTCAATGGCGTTTATGCAGTCTCTTCGCCGATTCATCTCTCGCAGAGGACGAATGGATGTGATATATTCTGACAATGGAACTAATTTTGTCGGACTCAATAAGGCTATGAAGCAACTTGATTGGGAAGAAATTGAGAATTTCAGTGGACTGATGAAAATTAAATGGAAATTTAATCCCCCCACTGCTTCATGGTGGGGCGGATTCTGGGAAAGGCTCATACGAGTGCTGAAGGATCTGCTGAAGAAGAATTTGAAGAATGCAAGCCTGGACTATGAGGATTTTTTGACACTGCTCTGTGAATGTGAGTTCTTGATGAATAACCGACCTCTGACTTACATTTCGGAAGATGGCAATGAACTTCAGCCACTTCGACCTTTGATGTTCCTTCAGAGCACGCAGAAAAGTGAGACAGTTGACTTGGACCAGATACAATCGTTGAGTTTGGAGAAACGATGGAGATATCTTCAAACCATCAGAGGTCATCTTCGCACAAGATTCAAGAAGGAGTACTTTGGATTTCTGCGGACTAACGTTCATCCCAAGAAAGGAAATCTCATGGTGGGAGACATTGTTCTCGTTGGACAAGACAACGTGAAGAGGTCAGATTGGGTTCTTGGAAGAGTGCTGGAACTGATCAAAGGCAAGGATGGACAGGTCCGACTTGTCAAATTAAAGACTTCAACTGGCATTCATCTTCGCCCTGTCCAACGCCTCTTGGAGATTGATCATCAGGAAGGATCGTCACTCCTACGGGATCGCCAGGGAGACTTGGACAATACCCAGGTCATTCATCAGGATTTGTCCCCTGGAGAAGATCAACCTACCGCCGCCAACAATCCAGAAGAAGAGGTTGTGGACCAGCGCCCACCAATTATCACTCAAAGCGGTCGTGTTGTGAAGAAGAATCCAAAATTTGATGTGTAAAGTGTTTGTGCCAATGCTGTGAATTTGTAGTTGGGTATCTTTGTGAATTATTTGAAAGTAGTTGCAAAACTCCCGTTTTCCAAGGTGGGAGAATGTTGGAAATAATAAGGTTGGGCCGCCGCTGTGGGCGCTAGTGATGGATTTATCGATTATTATTTTTGTATCGATTTTCACGAGTATGTCGATTGGAGTTATCTGATATGACTTATCTTTTTTTTCTGTTGTTGTTTTTGTTTTGGATATTATGCGATCGAGATCGGCGGTGCAGTTTTGAATTAAATTAAGTAATTGAGAGTGCCGAATTTTATTTAGAATATCCCCATAGTGTTAGTCCGACGGTCAAACAATAACTCAACTTATATTTTCACTGTGTAACAACTGGATAACAGATTCCACATGTGTGGTGTGTCAGAATAACCGAGTGGAGGTATCGTTGCATAACATCTTCCTCCCTCTTCCCTTCTCAAGAGTGCAGTGAGGCCTAAGACGATCAGCATGGACCACCATTCTTTTTCGCGCCGGCGTTACAATGCGGTATATCAAGTCGGAAATCACTTTGACAATTTTACAGGGACCGACCCATGGCAGCTGCAACTTTGGACACCAGCCGACCCTCAGCTGTGGGTTGAAAAACCACACTTGATCATTCGTCTTGAACCTGGGGGCCTCAGTTTTTACATCGTACTGACGGTTGGCAAGCAGCAAGCAGGGTAGTTTGATGTCCCAGTCTTTCTGATTATTTCCTACAGTGGCTAGGAGGTTCCATAGCGTTCGATTGAACCGTTCGACTAGTCCATCACTCTGGGGTCGCAGGGATGTCCTTGTCTTGTGTATGCCGAGCAAAGTGGTCACTTCTTTGAAAACATCCGATTCGAAGGTCTTTATACAGGAGTTTATACAGTAGGTTGGTACCTACTTCGCTGCTGTCAGAGTTTTGTCCCGCTAGATTCACGATTGGCCCCACCGTGTCCCGGCTCCTAGTCATAAGATTTCCTTTCAGCCCTTACAGGAGAAAGGTGTGGGGACGTCCGTTTTCTGAGTTCGCTAATTATACGAGCGGTCAGATTCTATAAATAGCTGACGGGACAACCTACAAACCTGCTCCCCACTTTCATCGGTGGGACCCGATGCGTAAGCGCCTAGCTCTGCAACTACCCCTACCGGTTGTCTCTCTCACTAGCTCCCCATGGTCCAAGTTGACTAGTTGTAATTTTCACCGCCGCACTAGGTGGCGCTTCTTCGGCAGCCCCCTCTTAACCACCACGATCACCACACTTATCACCAAACTTATCACCACACTTATCACCAAACGATCCCGTCTCCACTGGAAGAAAAACTGGCTCGAGAACAGCCACACCGTCACACTCCTCCCCACATGTCATACTTCTGGGTAGCAGAAGTATGAGAGGGAAAAGGGGGAATTAAAAGTAGTGTGAAGCTCTGGTTCAGGAAAAGACTTCTGAGCAACTTCAAGGTGACTATCCTCCATCGTAATGATACTACCTCAATAATTTACTGGTGGAGAACAAAGCTCCTACATACGAGTATTGGCGGAGAAAAAATGACGACAAAGGTTGTTGTCCAGTGAATTGTGCTCATCTGGGCAACCTCTAGGTGATCATCCTCCATCGTTAGGATGGAACAACTATTGGGTCTTCTAAATTGGGATACGGCATTACTTGCTTTCAAATGAAATCAATATATTTTAATTATATTGACACTCTAAAGGGGGGAAAGAGGGTGGAGTGGCCAATAGATGCATGTATTATCAATGCGGCAGGATGACTGTAAAGAAATCCTTCTGGGAAACCTTTGGGCTTATCCTTCTGGAAAGCCCTCAAAAAGTGGATGGAATATGGTGAGTTACTCAGCGCACACTACCAAACCACGCTTTGCTACCATATGACATAGTGAGAGGAGAGCGACGGTGGACCCTCGAGACCCCCTCCTAGACTAGCAAGACCGGGGATATCGATTAGACTCCTCCAAATCCAAACGACCGTTGTTGCGATTGTGCTCGTGGAATCATTTGCTTATTAGGTCAAATTAAGGCTAAGACCAACATAAAAGTTAACTACAACGGTAGTTATTTCTTTATGAAACGGATATGTAATTGACAATGAACGTCACAAACATGGATCGTAAGAGATGAAACGACTTCGATGTTTGCTTGAAACCCTGAAGTTCTGTAAAAATCGCCATGGTTGTTATAAAGTGTTCACAATTTGCACAAGACGTGACACATAAATTTCGTGACACGGAAAATACAAAAGTGGTGATATCTAAAATTACAACGCGTAATTGAAGCCAAGGCAACTTGATGGCCATATCAGCAATCATCTCCAAAAGATTCACCTCCGTTCTTCATCTTCTCTATTCCTGTAGTCCTGAGGATTTTGTTATTGCGAAATCTGGATGAAGACTATATGTTTCATCATAGTCAACGCCTGGCTTTTGCTTGAAGCATTGCCTTGTACCTCTCTATGTTCCCATCGGCCAGGTACTTCTTCCTGAAAACCCATTTACATCCCACTGCTGTTTTACTGGGTGGTAAATCAGTCAATTCCCAAACCTTCATTGTTGTTAGGGAAGCCATTTCTTCTTCTACTGCTGATAACCAAAGATCGTGGTCTGATGCTTGCATTGCCTGCTTGTACTATTTCGGATCAGGGTTTTACGAGGTACTCAGGAGAGCTTGATAAAATTCAGGTCTTTCAACTGTGCCGTTATCTTAGCTTCTTTCGAATTTCGTCCCTTTTGTTTTCTTTGTTTGCTTCCTGTTGTGCACTACCTTGTTCTTGGCCTCTTTATGTGTTACTTCTTACTTCCAAGCATGGGATTTCCTCTTTTTGCTCTTCCATTATGCCTTCACTCTCTTGTTCCTCATATTCGATGTTCCTTCCTCCTTCCACATCCATCAGTTCTTCCGTTACCATGATTTCTTCTAATGCCAGACTCTTTCTATAACAATTGCGTAATTGGACGACCTCCTGACTGTCACCATTGACTCCCTTTGATTTTCCAGGTGCCCTCTCCTCAAGATCGATGTCTTAGTAGTGGAGTTCCTTGGATTCACTGGAAGGGTAGGTACTTGTTTTCCTCAAAAATTACGTATCTTCTCATCAGAATGTTATGACCTTTGTGACGGTGTGGCTGTTCTTGAACCATTTTTTCTTCCGGTGGAGACGGGGTCGTTTGGAGGAGTCTAATCGATATCCCCGGTCTCCTCTCACTATGTCATATGGTAGCAAAGCGTGGTTTGGTAGTGTGCGCTGAGTAACTCACCATATTCCATCCACTTTTTGAGGGCTTTCCAGAAGGATAAGCCCAAAGGTTCCCCAGAAGGATTCCTTTACAGTCATCCTGCCGCTTTGGTAATACATGCATATATTGGCCACCCCACCCTCTTTCCCCCCTTTAGAGTGTCAATATAATTAAAATATATTGAGCTCATTTGAAAGCGAGTAATGCCGTATCCCAATTTAGAAGTCCCAATAGTTGTTCCATCCTAACGATGGAGGATGATCACCTAGAGGTTGCCCAGATGAGCACAATTCACTGGACAACAACCTTTGTCATCATTTTTTCTCCGCCAATACTCGTATGTAGGAGCTTTGTTCTCCACCAGTAAATTATTGAGATAGTATCATTACGATGGAGGATAATCACCTTGAAGTTGCTCAGAAGTCTTTTCCTGAACCAGAGCTTCATACTACTTTTAATTCCCCCTTTTCCCTCTCATACTTCTGCTACCCAGAAGTATGACATGTGGGGAGGAGTATGACGGTGTTGCTGTTCTTGAGCCAGTTTTTCTTCCAGTGGAGACTCATTTGTCGGACTATTACGTGGTCCATCACTCAAAAAATTATTCCTTGAAATCGAACAAAATAAGAGAGAATTAAAATTAAAGTTCTCAAGCCACATCATTCATAGCTGTTTTGCTGCTGCTGCATATTACCTCCTTGGCTTCAAAGGATAGTAGGTTTGAGACTCATTAAGAAATCGGTAATACATAATTATGAAAAAACATCCCTATTCCTCTCTCGTGCGAACATTACCTCTTGTTCAAACCCTAAGTATGGAAAAAATACACTGCCAAGGTGATGGCACAGGAGCTTCCTCGTCACAATCAGAGTGACCCATTATAAAATAGAACAGACTCGGAAGCAAAATAACATAACATTACATTACATTACATTACATTACATAACGTGAAATATACATATTACATAACATTACATTACATAACATAAAATTACATAACATTACATGAAATATACATATTACATAACATGACTTCCATAATACATTACGTCCATTATACATAACTAGCCTGACCGCTCGCTTCGCTTGCTATCCGAGATTCGCTGTACGCAGTATCGTGGAACCAACAAACGACGGAAAAATCCCATAGCCTACCGGGTATTTGTGCCCAATTTTATCAAAATCCGTCAAGCCATTCAGGAATTGACCATGGTCGACCATATTTCCGCTATGGTCAGGGAATTAAAAATGCGCCTACGTTCAACTTGGGAGCCTACTGGATATTGCTGCCAAATTTGGTCGATATCCGTTGAGCAATTCGGGATTCGACCATGGAGGGGCCCATGGATGCGCTATGGTCGACCGCGGGGGTAGTCCGAAGGGTCGATCGTAGATAGAATTACACGTAGATTACGAATACGCGATAAAAAATAGGGGTTACCATTTCAATTAACGAAGTTGACCATGGTCGACCATAGTTCCGCTATGGTCAGGGAATTGAAAATGCGACGTTGCATAACTTGGGAGCCTACTGGATATTCGTGCCAAATTTGGTCGATATCCATCAAGCCATTCAGGAGTTGACCATGGTCGACCATAAATCCGCTATGGTCAGGGAATTAAAAATGCGACGTTGCACAACTTGGGAGCCTACTGGATATTGGTGCCAAATTTGGTCGATATCCGTTGAGCAATTCGGGATTCGACCATGGAGGGGCCCATGGATGCGCTATGGTCGACCGCGGGGGTAGTCCGAAGGGTCGATCGTAGATAGAATTTCACGTAGATTACGAATACGCGATAAAAAATAGGGGTTACCATTTCAATTAACGAAGTTGACCATGGTCGACCATAGTTCCGCTATGGTCAGAAAATTAAAAATGCGACGTTGCACAACTTGGGAGCCTACTGGATATTCGTGCCAAATTTGGTCGATATCCGTCAAGCCATTCAGGAGTTGACCATGGTCGACCATAGTTCCGCTATGCTCAGGGAATTAAAAATGCGACGTTGCATAACTTGGGAGCCTACTGGATATTCGTGCCAAATTTGGTCGATATCCGTCGAGCCGTTTGGCCGTGCATAGAAGGACAGACAGACAGACAGAGATTCGTTTTTATAATATACTAGCATGACCGCTCGCTTCGCTCGCTATCCGAGATTCGCTGTACGCAGTATCGTACTTAATTCCGACGTTGCACAACTTGGGAGCCTACTGGATATTCGTGCCAAATTTGGTCGATATCCGTCGAGCCATTCAGGAGTTGACCATGGTCGACCATATTTCCGCTATGGTCAGGGAATTAAAAATGTGCCAACGTTCAGCTTGGGAGGCTACCGGATATTGGTGCCAAATTTGGTCGATATCCGTTGAGCAATTCGGGATTCGACCATGGAGGGGCCCATGGATGCGCTATGGTCGACCGCGGGGTAGTCCGAAGGGTCGATCGTAGATAGAATTTCACGTAGATTACGAATACGCGATAAAAAATAGGGGTTACCATTTCAATTAACGAAGTTGACCATGGTCGACCATAGTTCCGCTATGGTGAGGGAATTAAAAATGCGACGTTGCACAACTTGGGAGCCTACTGGATATTCGTGCCAAATTTGGTCGATATCCGTCAAGCCATTCAGGAGTTGACCATGGTCGACCATATTTCCACTATGGTGAAGGGGACCGAAAAATTCCGACGTTGCACAACTTGGGAGCCTACTGGATATTGGTGCCAAAATTGGTCGATATCCGTCGAGCCATTCAGGAGTTAACCATGGTCGACCATAGTTCCGCTATGGTCAGGGAATTAAAAATGCGACGTTGCACAACTTGGGAGCCTACCGGATATTCGTGCCAAATTTGGTCGATATCCGTTGAGCAATTCGGGATTCGACCATGGAGGGGCCCATGGATGCGCTATGGTCGACCGCGGGGTAGTCCGAAGGGTCGATCGTAGATAGAATTTCACGTAGATTAGGAATACGCGATAAAAAATAGGGGTTACAATTTCAATTAACGAAGTTTACCATGGTCGACCATAGTTCCGCTATGGTCAGGGAATTAAAAATGCGACGTTGCACAACTTGGGAGGCTACCGGATATTGGTGCCAAATTTGGTCGATATCCGTTGAGCCGTTTGGCCGTGAAAAGCAATTCGGGATTCGACCATGGAGGGGCCCATGGATGCGCTATGGTCGACCGCGGGGGTAGTCCGAAGGGTCGATCGTAGATAGAATTTCACGTAGATTACGAATACGCGATAAAAAATAGGGGTTACCATTTCAATTAACGAAGTTGACCATGGTCGACCATAGTTCCGCTATGGTCAGGGAATTAAAAATGCGACGTTGCACAACTTGGGAGCCTACCGGATATTCGTGCCAAATTTGGTCGATATCCGTCGAGCCGTTTGGCCGTGCATAGAAGGACAGACACACACACACACAGACAGACAGAGATCCTTTTTTATAATATAGTAGAGACTAGCATGACCGCTCGCTTCGCTCGCTATCCGTGATTCGCTGTACGCAGTATCGTACTTAATTCCGACGTTGCACAACTTGGGAGCCCACTGGATATTGGTGCCAAATTTGGTCGATATCCGTCGAGCCATTCAGGAGTCGACCATATTTCCGCTATGGTGTAGGGGACCGAAAAATTCCGACGTTGCCCAACTTGGGAGCCTACTGGATATTCGTGCCAAATTTGGTTGATATCCGTCGAGCCATTCAGGAGTTGACCATGGTCGACCATATTTCCGCTATGATCAGGGAATTAAAAATGCGCCTACGTTCAACTTAGGAGGCTACCGGATATTGGTGACAAATTTGGTCGATATCCGTTGAGCAATTCGGGATTCGACCATGGAGGGGCCCATGGATGCGCTATGGTCGACCGCGGGGGTAGTCCGAAGGGTCGATCGTAGATAGAATTTCACGTAGATTACGAATACGCGATAAAAAATAGGGGTTACCATTTCAAATAACGAAGTTGACCATGGTCGACCATAGTTCCGCTAAGGTCAGGGAATTAAAAATGCGACGTTGCACAACTTGGGAGCCTACTGGATATTCGTGCCAAATTTGGTCGATATCCGTCAAGCCATTCAGGAGTTGACCATGGTCGACCATAGTTCCGCTATGGTCAGGGTATTAAAAATGCGACGTTGCACAACTTGGGAGCCTACCGGATATTCGTGCCAAATTTGGTCGATATCCGTTGAGCAATTCGGGATTCGACCATGGAGGGGCCCATGGATGCGCTATGGTCGACCGCGGGGTAGTCCGAAGGGTCGATCGTAGATAGAATTTCACGTAGATTAGGAATACGCGATAAAAAATAGGGGTTACAATTTCAATTAACGAAGTTTACCATGGTCGACCATAGTTCCGCTATGGTCAGGGAATTAAAAATGCGACGTTGCACAACTTGGGAGGCTACCGGATATTGGTGCCAAATTTGGTCGATATCCGTTGAGCCTTTTGGCCGTGAAAAGCAATTCGGGATTCGACCATGGAGGGGCCCATGGATGCGCTATGGTCGACCGCGGGGGTAGTCCGAAGGGTCGATCGTAGATAGAATTTCACGTAGATTACGAATACGCGATAAAAAATAGGGGTTACCATTTCAATTAACGAAGTTGACCATGGTCGACCATAGTTCCGCTATGGTCAGGGAATTAAAAATGCGACGTTGCACAACTTGGGAGCCTACCGGATATTCGTGCCAAATTTGGTCGATATCCGTCGAGCCGTTTGGCCGTGCATAGAAGGACAGACACACACACACACAGACAGACAGAGATCCGTTTTTATAATATAGTAGAGACTAGCATGACCGCTCGCTTCACTCGCTATCCGAGATTCGCTGTACGCAGTATCGTACTTAATTCCGACGTTGCACAACTTGGGAGCCCACTGGATATTGGTGCCAAATTTGGTCGATATCCGTCGAGCCATTCAGGAGTCGACCATATTTCCGCTATGGTGTAGGGGACCGAAAAATTCCGACGTTGCCCAACTTGGGAGCCTACTGGATATTCGTGCCAAATTTGGTTGATATCCGTCGAGCCATTCAGGAGTTGACCATGGTCGACCATATTTCCGCTATGATCAGGGAATTAAAAATGCGCCTACGTTCAACTTAGGAGGCTACCGGATATTGGTGCCAAATTTGGTCGATATCCGTTGAGCAATTCGGGATTCGACCATGGAGGGGCCCATGGATGCGCTATGGTCGACCGCGGGGGTAGTCCGAAGGGTCGATCGTAGATAGAATTTCACGTAGATTACGAATACGCGATAAAAAATAGGGGTTACCATTTCAAATAACGAAGTTGACCATGGTCGACCATAGTTCCGCTAAGGTCAGGGAATTAAAAATGCGACGTTGCACAACTTGGGAGCCTACTGGATATTCCTGCCAAATTTGGTCGATATCCGTCAAGCCATTCAGGAGTTGACCATGGTCGACCATAGTTCCGCTATGGTCAGGGTATTAAAAATGCGACGTTGCACAACTTGGGAGCCTACTGGATATTCGTGCCAAATTTGGTCGATATCCGTCAAGCCATTCAGGAGTTGACCATGGTCGACCATAGTTCCGCTATGGTTAGGGAATTAAAAATGCGACGTTGCACAACTTGGGAGCCTACTGGATATTCGTGCCAAATTTGGTCGATATCCGTCAAGCCATTCAGGAGTTGACCATGGTCGACCATAGTTCCGCTATGGTCAGGGAATTAAAAATGCGACGTTGCACAACTTGGGAGCCTACTGGATATTCGTGCCAAATTTGGTCGATATCCGTCAAGCCATTCAGGAGTTAACGATGGTCGACCATAGTTCCGCTATGGTCAGGGAATTAAAAATGCGACGTTGCACAACTTGGGAGCCTACTGGATATTCGTGCCAAATTTGGTCGATATCCGTCAAGCCATTCAGGAGTTGACCATGGTCGACCATAGTTCCGCTATGGTCAGGGTATTAAAAATGCGACGTTGCACAACTTGGGAGCCTACTGGATATTCGTGCCAAATTTGGTCGATATCCGTCAAGCCATTCAGGAGTTGACCATGGTCGACCATAGTTCCGCTATGGTTAGGGAATTAAAAATGCGACGTTGCACAACTTGGGAGCCTACTGGATATTCGTGCCAAATTTGGTCGATATCCGTCAAGCCATTCAGGAGTTGACCATGGTCGACCATAGTTCCGCTATGGTCAGGGAATTAAAAATGCGACGTTGCACAACTTGGGAGCCTACTGGATATTCGTGCCAAATTTGGTCGATATCCGTCAAGCCATTCAGGAGTTGACGATGGTCGACCATAGTTCCGCTATGGTCAGGGAATTAAAAATGCGACGTTGCACAACTTGGGAGCCTACCGGATATTCGTGCCAAATTTGGTCGATATCCGTCGAGACGTTTGGCCGTGCATAGAAAGACAGACACACAGACTCACTCACAGACAGACTCACAGAGATCCGTTTTTATAATATAGTAGGGATAGAGATTGCGAAAGTTATGCGTGTTTGAAGAATTTCACGTTAGCGCATGCGCAGGGCGAACCGCTGGCTCTATCATGTTGAAATTTATATGGGACCTCAATGGGCCCTACCCGCTTAATCCCTGAGAATTACATTGAAATTGGGTGAAATCTTTGGTTACTACGGCTGTAACAAGGAAATTGAATCTATTTCACGCCAGCGCATGCGCAGAGCGCACCGAGGGTCCGATCATGCTGAAATTCATACTGGAACTCACTAGGCCTTGTCCAAACAACCCTTGAAAATTTGAGCGAAATTGAATCAAAATTGTGAAAGTTATGCGTGTTTGTTGAATTTAACGTTAGCGCATGTGCAGGGCGTACCGCTGGATCAATCATGTTGAAATTTGTATGGGACCTCAAGGGGCCTAATCCGCACCATCACTCAAAATTTGAGCTGAATCAATTCAAAATCGTGGAAGTTATGGCTGTAACAAGGAAATGCGGACAGACTCACAGACTTCCGACCCACAGACCGACAGACACGGAACCAAATTTGTTCAGTAGGCTTTGAAACGCAAAATGCAAGTGGAAATTTTGATTTCTGATGACAAAAATTTTTTGGCTCACGAAAGTGAACACAAGGCTTCCGCTGCTTCGCAGACTCGGAAGCAAAAGTTTCGTTGAATGCCTAGGTACAATGCCAACGTTTGAATGTTACAAGTTGTGGGAATATGGCCTGCAGTAATAATATTGTACATTATAATATGTGAAAAATGAGTATCAATTTTTTTTTTCTCAAAAAGTACATAGTGATGAGTGGATTTATAAGGACAGAAATTGAAACAAGGTAGGTCAATTTGTGATTTCATAAGTCATAACCAACGAGCTGCTGATGAGTATTCAATTTCTTCTACTGCTCTTTTTTCCTCCCTGCCAGGGCTCAACCAACAGCTAAGCCATCTGAAACTACCAACCATACACACACGTCACCAACAGTCAAACATTACCTTCATCATCACAAAAGTTCGCTGCACATCAAAACCACATTTTAGATACTACACTTAGGTACTTTGTAAAATCAAAGACACCTATCAGTAGGTAGGTAATATAGGGCTTATACTAGGTTCATTTGGCCTAGCACTCCAAAAAGAATTACCTGCCTCATAATAACGTAGTGATTTTTTGTAGTAGGAACTGCTTGATGAAATCAAAAGTGGACGGGTGACTTGCAGGCAGCATGCAGTCAGGTAAAAAACCATGGACGACAGCAAACCTGGTTTGGGACACAATAACAACACTCAGAATAACCACAAGCCATTAGGACAAAAGGTATCTCAATCTCTATCTTATTATAATATATTAAAAATTCGCATCTCTGTCTGTCTGTCTTGCCACGGCCAAACGGCTCGACGGATATCGACAAAATTTGGCACGAATATCCAGTAGGCTCCCAAGTTGTGCAACGTCGCATTTTTAATTCCCTCACCATAGCGGAACTATAGTCGACCATGGTCAACTTCGTTAATTGAAATGGTAACTGTCGTGAGTCCCTCCCGGGAACACTCCTATCATATTAAGTTCTCACCAATATTCAAACGCCAAACTAAAAGCTCCGTAAATAAAGACATGAGTGGGGACAGGCGACAGAACCCAGGGTTACTCAACCTGGGGCCCCACTACCAGCTCCCAGCAAGGAGCTGGAGGGAGAGGCCCCCAAGTACTATATAACCCCGGATCCTGGCGCTCAAGCTTCATTCGACACTTCCTCTAACCAGCTCTCTCTTCTCTCTCTTACCTTACCTCCCAGATGATCGGTTGAATACAGCCGCCTGGGAATTTCACCTCCTCTCTCCTCTCTCCTCCTCCTCCTTGTCTAGATGATCGGTTGAATACAGCCGCCTAGACAAGGGACCTCTCCTTTCCTCTCCTTCACCTAGATGAACGGTTGACTACAGCCGCCTAGGTGAAATTCCCTCATCCACCTCTCTCTCCTCCAAAGTCGTAGATGCTCGGTTGATTACAGCCGCCTGCGACTTTTCCTCACCTTCCTTCCACACCACCTCTCTCTCCTCCAAAAGTCGTAGATGTTCGGTTGACTACAGCCGCCTGCGACTTTTCCTCCTTTTCTCTCCTTTACCTAAAATTCACTCACTCACCTTCCTTCCACGCCACCGTGATGAGAATTTTAAATTCATCACCGTGGTGAACCCGACGTTCACTCAACCTTCCTCCTTCCCACCTTCCCACCTCATGTGTCGCCCCAGTCAAGTAGTTCGGTGTCCCCAATTTTAAATTCAAAATTTTAACCAGTCAGTTTAAATTCGCAATTCTTGGCCCAACCCTCAACACTCACCTCTCAACTCAACGCACCACCGCTCCCGCCGATTGCGAATTTCGAAATTCAAAACCACGTCAAATTTTTGAATTTTAGTTACAGAAATGGACCCGAACTCACCGACGCCGCCGCTCCTGCGACCAGCCACACTGCAGCCGCCCGCCGCTGCGACATCCGACGCATTGGCCGACAACCCTTTCTCCACGCTCTCCCCGCCGACCTCTGCGACGTCGGACACCGCCGCCGCCGCCGCCGCTACGGCCGCAGCCGCCGCCAACGTCATGACGGCGTCCGCTGCGTTCCCTCTGTCGCTGCCCCCCTTCTACACGCACGACCCGGCGCTGTGGTTTTTCCAAGTAGACGCAGCATTTTCGGCCGCCAACATCCGCAGCCAGAAAACCCGGTACTCCCGGATCATTTCGCTTCTGCCCTACGAGATCCTGCTGCAGACCTCGGATATCTCCCCCGACGCCGCCGCTGCGTACGACGACCTCCGCAGCCGCCTCATCAACACCTACCAGCCGTCGAAGATCGCCCGAGTAGCCGCCCTCTCCCAACCTCAACACCTCGGCGACCAGAAGCCCTCCCACCTCTACCGACGGCTGCAACACCAGCTGCAAGGAATTATGACCGCCGACATCGCACGCACGTTCTGGTTACGTGCCCTTCCCCACCCCATCCAGATGGCCCTTGCCAGCCATCTCGACGGTCCCGACGAGCCCCTCCTACGGCTCGCGGACACCGTGCACGATTTGGCCGCTGCGGCCGCCGTCGGTGAGGTGCGTACTCCGCGCCACCCCCCGCCGTTCCGGGACCGCACAAAATCCCGGGGCCGCGGCCGGGCACCCTCCCTCGACGGACGTCGACCCCTTTCGGCGGACCGCCGGCGCGACTCGTCCGCCGACCGCCGCCGCCAGCGCTCACCCGAGCGCCGCAACGCATCCCCTCCCCACCAACGCAGAGGACGCTCCCCGGCAGCTGCGCGCGCACCCACCTCAGCCCGCCCCACTACAACCGACTACCTCCCTGCGGACCCCCCCCACCGTTGTTTCTATCACGTAAACTTCGGTGGGGAGGCCCGCAAGTGCCAACCCCCCTGCTCCTTCGCCCCTAAGCAGGGAAACGCAGCCGCCCGCCGGTAAATCCGGCGGGCCCCCCTCCTCGCCAACACGGGGGGGACCATGCACCTACCCCCCCCGCCCGCATTCACACAGCCACCACCACCGGGCCGCGCTACCCCTCCTACGCCGCCGCCACGGCGGCCAACCTCCCGGCCGCGCCTGCAGCGCCGCCGAAACCCTCACCCCACCACCACCGCAAAGGAACCTCCCAGCCCGCCACCAGGGTTACCAACCTCCCGGCCGCCACTCACGCCGCCGCTGCCGTTCCCCCACCACGGAACGGAACCTCCCCGCCCGCCACAAGGGCAACCAACCTTCCGGCCGCCACTCACGCCGCCGCTGCCGTTCCCCCACCTCGGAACGGACCCTCCCCGCCCGCCACAAGGGCTACCAACCCTCCGGCCGCCACTCACGCCGCCGCTTCCATTCCCCCACCTCGGAATGGACCCGCCAAGCCCACCTCCAGGGCACAACCCCCTCCGGCCACCACTCCACCGGCCGCTACAAATCCCACCCTCCGGACCAGCAACAGACCGCCCCGCGTCTCCTTCGCGGAGGACCTGCCCCCTCCACCACACGTCCCTGCCTCCGCCATCAAACACAACGCCCTTCCGACCCACCAGCGACTTTTCCTGCGCTGCAGGAAAACAAATGTTCCTTTCCTGGTGGACACGGGGGCGGCGCTGTCGATATTCCCCAACAACATCCTCCGTCGTCAGGCGCGCTGCTACCGGCAGCTTCTCTACGCCGCCAACGGTACCACCATCCCCTCGTACGGGACGTACCGCTCCTCTGTTCATATGAGCGGGCTCGCGTACGAGTGGGAGTTTACCGTGGCGGACGTGGAGAAGGCGATCCTGGGGGCCGATTTTCTTGCCTATTTCGGTCTCCAGGTCGACGTCCGGAACGCGCGCCTGATCGACCCCGCCACCAAAACACCCATACCCGGATTCATTCACGCTATCAACCACCCCCCAACACAGTTCGAACGCCTCCTCCTCAACTACCGTCCCCAGCGCCGCCCCTCTGCACACATCTCCACTGTCCAGCACCATATTGAGACCACAGGACCACCCATCACCGCCAAAGCCCGCCGCCTACATCCCCTTCAGTTGTCAAAGACCCGCCAACATTTCGACAAACTCATCGCCGACGGCATCATACGCCCCTCAAAATCCCCTTGGGCTTCTCCACTCCACATCGTCCAGAAGCCCAACGGGGATATCCGCCCCTGCGGGGACTACCGGCGGCTCAACGCAAAAACCACGCCGGACCTCTATAATGTCCCCCACCTGCGTGACTTTTCGTCACATCTCCATGGCGCCACGATCTTTTCCACCCTTGATATTTCGCGAGCGTTCCATCACATCAATATCCACCCCCCCGACGTCCCGAAAACCGCTATAATTACCCCGTTCGGGTTATTTGAGTATGTGAAGATGGGCTTCGGATTAAGGAACGCGGCGCAAGCTTGGCAGCGGTATATGGACAGTATCTTGCGAGGCCTGCCTTTCGTATTTTGTTTTCTCGACGATATACTGATCGCCTCCAAGACCCAGGAAGAACACCTCGCCCACCTACAGCAAGTCCTCAACATCTTTTCCTCCGAAGGCCTCCTAGTCAACACCGACAAATGTGTCCTCGGCCAACCCTCCGTCCGCTGCCTCGGCCACCAAGTATCCTCGGACGGCATCACACCCCTCCCGGACAAGGTCCACGCGATTATTGACTTCCCGCAACCCCGCACGGTCACCGAGCTCCGCCGCTTCCTGGGTATGCTCAATTTTTACCGTAGACACATAAAACACGCCGCTCAACATCAACAACCACTCATACACGCCATTCCCCAACCCTCCAAGAAAAATGATAACCGCCCCATCACCTGGACCCCCCAACTCTCCTCCGCCTTCAAAATTTGCAAACAGGACCTAGTAGACGCCGCTCTATTAGCCCACCCCGACCCTCACGCTCCCCTTTCCATCACTACCGATGCGTCCGATTGGGCCATCGGGGCAGTGCTCCAACAGCACACCGGCGCCACCCCCCAACCCATTGGCTTCTTTTCTAAAACCTTATCCCCCACCCAGAAAAACTACTCTACCTTCGACAGGGAACTCCTCGCCATCCACGAAGCCATAAAACACTTTCGTGACTTCGTGGAGGGCAGGCAGTTCTCTGTCATTACAGACCATAAGCCCCTGACCCACGCCCTCCTTCAAAATCGCAAGTCCGCCTCCCCGCGTCGCCTCCGGCAGCTCGAGTTTATCGGACAGTTTACGTCTGATATTCGATATCTGCCGGGGGCCGACAACTGCGTGGCGGACGCACTCTCCAGACCCACCCCTGTCCCGGCGCCGGTGGCGGAGTTGCTGCCATTCCCTTCCCCTCAATCCATCAAATCACACCAAGATCCCACCTCTGACCCCGCCCTCTCCAACCTCATTTCCGCATCCAAGTTGGAACAGCTGCCCCCCCTCGACCTCTGGTGCGACGTAACGGCCGATTCACCGCGCCCTTACGTCCCACCGGGGTTGAGGAGGCAGTTGTTCCTCCACTACCATTCCCTTCACCATCCTGGCATTCGGGCGAGCCGGGACCTCATCAAGACGCGGTACTTCTGGCCCCATATGAATACAGATATTCGTAACTGGGTTCTGGGGTGCCAGAAGTGCCAGCGTTTCAAAGTCTCGGCCCACCCGCATGTCCCTCCTCAACCCATTCCCGACTCCCTGCCGTGGGAACACGTTCATCTGGATTTAGTGGGCCCCCTTCTCCCGTCCGAGGGGAAAAAATACTGCCTCACGATGATCGACCGTGCCACCAACTGGGTGGAATGCATTCCACTCTCAAACATCACCGCGGACACCGTCGCAGCGGCTTTCCTTTCTCAATGGGTTAGCCGTTACGGTTGTCCGCGGACAGTCACGGTCGATCAAGGGAGGCAGTTCGAGTCCGCCCACTTTTCCGATTTACTACGTTCCCTCGGCATACACAAAATTCACACTACCCCATACCATCCCCAATCCAACGGGAAAATAGAGCGGTGGCACTCGGTCCTGAAACAGGCCATTTCTACATCGACCAATTCCCCTTCCTGGACTAAATCTCTCCCCTACATATTACTCAGCCTTCGAACGTCCGCCCGTCCTTCAGACCAAACTAGCCCCGCACAAAACGCCTTTAAAGACCCACTACGTTTACCGGCCGACATTTTCATCCCAAACCACACCCCGTCAATTAACAGGGAGCCTCTACACTCCACAACACCCACAAACGACACCACATATCCCAAACGCTTTTTCACCACCACACACATGTACCTGAAAGAGCCCGGCATCCATAAAACTTTCCAACCCCTGTATGCCGGGCCCTTTCAGGTCATCCGCACAACACACTCCACCGCTACCCTGTTAATTGACGGGAAGCCCCACACCGTGCCATTGGCACGGTGCAAACCAGCCCCAGTCCTCCCCGACCACTCGCACAGCACCAATCCCACACCCAGCCCTACACCACCAACACCACACATCGCCTCCATTTCACCCGCCGGACCCCGGCGTCGCCGCCTCTCTCCGCGACGCCCCGGGTACCGGCCCCCACCGGCCCTTCCCCTTCACCGCCACCCTGGCAGTGAAGGGACCCCTCTATCAGACTTCACTAGCGTGAAGACTGTTAGAGGGGGTCGCCTCCCTCACTCACACACACACACACACTACCACTCGCCACACCACACCCAGGAACCGGCGGATCCTCGCAACCGCCTCCCACAAAGTGACCAAATGTGTGTACATACCTCTGTACTATCTGTATATACTAATTCATCTGTAAATACTGTAAATACTCACCCGTCATCTGTAACTACTCATTCACCCTCTGTACATACTCCATCTCATTGTAAATACTGTTCATCTCATTGTAAATATTGTTCATCTCATTGTAAATATTGTTCATCTCCCTCATCTCGCCCTTGCCGATCACTTCCCTAAACGCCAATGTTTAGGGATCATGACCACTGCACTGTACATACTCTCGCCTTCTCATCCTACTTATTCTACCTTATGTTACTACTTATCATCTACTATGTTACTTACTTATCATCATCTACTTACTTATCATCTACTACCATGTTACCTGCCTTATGTTCTACCTACTCACTTATCATCTAACATGTTACTACTTATCTACTATGTTACTTACCATCTACCATGTTACTACTAGTTTTTAAGCACCGCCTTCAGCTCAACCTCTGTTTGCATCGGCCCTCAGCCCCTGTCTCTTTGCGCCTTCCGCGCCTCCTCTTGTTTGCCGTAGCCCTCAGCTCCTGTCATTTTGCGCCTTCAGCGACCACCTCTTGTTTGCCGTAGCCCTCAGCTCCTGTCATCTTGCGCCTTCAGCACCAATATTGGTTCAAACTGGGGGGACCTCTGTCGTGAGTCCCTCCCGGGAACACTCCTATCATATTAAGTTCTCACCAATATTCAAACGCCAAACTAAAAGCTCCGTAAATAAAGACATGAGTGGGGACAGGCGACAGAACCCAGGGTTACTCAACCTGGGGCCCCACTACCAGCTCCCAGCAAGGAGCTGGAGGGAGAGGCCCCCAAGTACTATATAACCCCGGATCCTGGCGCTCAAGCTTCATTCGACACTTCCTCTAACCAGCTCTCTCTTCTCTCTCTTACCTTACCTCCCAGATGATCGGTTGAATACAGCCGCCTGGGAATTTCACCTCCTCTCTCCTCTCTCCTCCTCCTCCTTGTCTAGATGATCGGTTGAATACAGCCGCCTAGACAAGGGACCTCTCCTTTCCTCTCCTTCACCTAGATGAACGGTTGACTACAGCCGCCTAGGTGAAATTCCCTCATCCACCTCTCTCTCCTCCAAAGTCGTAGATGCTCGGTTGATTACAGCCGCCTGCGACTTTTCCTCACCTTCCTTCCACACCACCTCTCTCTCCTCCAAAAGTCGTAGATGTTCGGTTGACTACAGCCGCCTGCGACTTTTCCTCCTTTTCTCTCCTTTACCTAAAATTCACTCACTCACCTTCCTTCCACGCCACCGTGATGAGAATTTTAAATTCATCACAGTAACCCCTATTTTTTATCGCGTATTCGTAATCTACGTGAAATTCTATCTACGATCGACACTTCGGACTACCCCCGCGGTCGACCATAGCGCATCCATGGGCCCCTCCATGGTCGAATCCCGAATTGCTCAACGGATATCGACCAAATTTGGCACGAATATCCGGTAGGCTCCAAAGTTGTGCAACGCCGCATTTTTAATTCCCTCACCATAGCGGAACTATGGTCGACCATGGTCAACTTCGTTAATTGAAATGGTAACCCCTATTTTTTATCGCGTATTCGTAATCTACGTGAAATTCTATCTACGATCGACCCTTCGGACTACCCCCGCGGTCGACCATAGCGCATCCATGGGCCCCTCCATGGTCGAATCCCGAATTGCTCAACGGATATCGACCAAATTTGGCACCAATATCCGGTAGCCTCCCAAGTTGAACATAGGCGCATTTTTAATTCCCTCACCATAGCGGAACTATGGTCGACCATGGTCAACTCCTGAATGGCTTGACGGATTTTGATAAAATTGGGCACAAATACCCGGTAGGCTATGGGATTTTTCCGTCGTTTGTTGGTTCCACGATACTGCGTACAGCGAAACTCAGATAGCGAGCAAAGCGAGCGGTCAGGCTAGTATATTATAAGTCGAATCTCTGTCTGTCTGTCTGTCTGTCTTCCCACGGCCTAACGGCTCGACGGATATCGACCAAATTTGGCACGAATATCCGGTAGGCTCCCAAGTTGTGCAACGTCGCATTTTTAATTCCCTCACCATAGTGGAACTATGGTCGACCATGGTCAACTTCGTTAATTGAAATGGTAACCCCTATTTTTTATCGCGTATTCCTAATCTACGTGAAATTCTATCTACGATCGACCCTTCGGACTACCCCCGCGGTCGACCATAGCGCATCCATGGGCCCCTCCATGGTCGAATCCCGAATTGCTCAACGGATATCGACCAAATTTGGCACGAATATCCGGTAGGCTCCCAAGTTGTGCAACGTCGCATTTTTAATTCCCTGACCATAGCGGAACTATGGTCGACCATGGTCAACTTCGTTAATTGAAATTGTAACCCCTATTTTGGTTTATTATTCTCTGAATAATACACCTATGTAATCGCTCAGCAAAACATTTTTATAACCCCCCCCTCAAACTTTTTTCTTTTCCGTTTCAAGGTGCGTAGATTCAAAACATGCAATGTCCGTCCGCTGTCCGCCGTACGCCGTCCGCCGTATCACGTGTACAGGCTTCATTTTCGGTCTAAAAAAGTCGTTCTTTCGCACACATGCTCTATTTGGGCCCTAGTTGTGTCCCGAAACTTTTCAGCCCGATCGGAATATACCCAGGGGTGTTGTGAGTGAAAATGTGTGTAAAAATAGGTACTTTTTGCGTTTTAGTGACATGTTGGTAACATGAGCTTTTGAGGTATCGTTTTCCATGTTTTTGGGGACGAGAAGATCGAATATGAGGTCGATTTTGGCCAAGGAGTGGAAAATTGAGGTTGTACCAGATGTTCAGCTCCCAAAATTGATTTTGTATGAGTCAAAAACCTGCGAAATCGTCTGAAATCACCATCAGTTTGTAGAATAACACTAGAAAAAGTGTCAACACGATTAAATGGCACTACCAATGATCAAAGTTAATTTGAAAAAAAAAAAAAAAAAGATCATACCTACCCAATTTGTGTTTGGGGGCCAAAATTGGTGGAAACCATCAGAAATAGCTATTTCAATTATTTCACATGAAACAAACAATAAATGTACAGCCAACATTTCTGTAGAATAATAAACCCCATGTGACAAGGACTTTGCAGCGTTTTTTATCGCGTATTCGCAAGCTACGTGAAATTCTATCTACGATCGATCCTTCGGACTAACCCCGCGGTCGACCATAGCGCATCCAAGGGCCCCTCCATGGTCGAATCCCGAATTGCTCAACGGATATCGACCAAATTTGGCACGAATATCCGGTAGGCTCCCAAGTTGTGCAACGTCGCATTTTTAATTCCCTGACCATAGCGGAACTATGGTCGACCATGGTCAACTTCGTTAATTGAAATTGTAACCCCTATTTTTTATCGCGTATTCGTAATCTACGCGAAATTCTATCTACGATCGACCCTTCGGACTACCCCCGCGGTCGATCATAGCGCATCCATGGGCCCCTCGATGGTCGAATCCCGAATTGTTCAACGGATATCGACCAAATTTGGCACCAATATCCGGTAGCCTCGCAAGTTGAACGTAGGCGCATTTTTAATTCCCTGACCTTAGCGGAAATATGGTCGACCATGGTCAACTCCTGAATGGCTTGACGGATTTTGATAAAATTGGGCCCAAATACCCGGTTGGCTTATCCGGGAAGCCCTTCGGACTACCCCCGCGGTCGACCATAGCGCATCCATGGGCCCCTCCATGATCGAATCCCGAATTGCTCAACGGATATCGACCAAATTTGGCACCAATATCCGGTAGCCTCCCAAGTTGAACGTAGGCGCATTTTTAATTCCCTGACCATAGCGGAAATATGGTCGACCATGGTCAACTCCTGAATGGCTTGACGGATTTTGATAAAATTGGGCACAAATACCCGGTAGGCTTAAATATCCGGGAAGCTATGGAAAAGGGAGTTGGCGCATTTTTAATTCCTTCCTTGCGGGTTAGGTCATCATTTTCCCGCCAATTTCTCTAATTTTCATATAGGTAAGACAAGGGGTCGGGTCACACGTATATATCTTATGGTTGGGACATGTGTACTGCGCACACGTCTTACTCGTGATTAGCTACTTAAGAAGGGTGATTAGATGGAGGTGGCTCAGTTTAAGGTAGTAGGTACCTAGAACAGTAAACGTGTCCCCCTCCAAGATGTACAAGGTCTCCGAGCTCTTGGGTAGCAGAATTAAACCAACCAACAAACGATTTGGACTCTGGCTTCTGGAAGAGAATCTGCGCAACAACAACCAGGTAACAGATATTGGAAATATTAATTATTCGCAAGGAGAAGAGTTGCTGTCTGGAGTTAATATAAAACCACTAACTCCGCTAACAAAACCATTCTGCGACAATAAAATGCTTGTTAAAATAACCGACAGTTCGGATTGCGAACAGGGGAAGAGCATCCTAAAGAAGGATATCTGTGGAGTGTTCAACAGTTATCTTCGTGGGAAATTTGTCGAATTTGTGTCCGCAAGACATGGTGTAAAGGCAAAATTACCATTCCTTTTGCTTGGAGAGAGATTAATGGCGGAACGTGTATGTAATATTATTGGTGCAGATGGGTTGCAAACCATTAAAAATAAATTTAAAAATCCCATTGCAGTCCCCTACAAGGTAGAGTTGGCGGATGCCGAGCTGGCTACTCTACAGGAAAAACTGCCCGAAATACTATTAGATCTCCAAGCCCACGACTTCTACCTAATTGATTTAGACATCACACAGGATTTTGTGGGGATTTTTAATAAACGAGAGATGTGCGAGTATTTAGCACAGAACCACGCCTTTCGTAAACAAGGCGAACAGTATAAGGAAGGCTACAATATAATTGTTAACAATGACAAGTCAGTTGGGATAGATTGCCTAACCTGGATTACTCCTACTGGTGCAAGAGTAAAAATCTACAACAAGTTCGTTTGCCAGATAACGAGTCCTGGCGTTAACAAACAAATTGGCAACCACATTGTGGATTTTGTTAACTGTGCAGACTCTAGATTAAGACAGACGTTTCTGTCCCCACTAGGTAAGGAGCATGGTATTACAAGATTGGAGGCGATGATCTACAACGGTAGCGAATACCATCCTCTGGACTACTGTGTAATGCTCCTGGATGACAGCAAAATTTATTTCCAGGAAGCCCCGATTCACTCTGTTGCCATCGCTAAAATGTGGACGAAACTAGCTGACAGTCTCCAGAACAGTTGCTGTGTAGTGTATAATGATCTTTTACAATATGTCTATTGGGGAAACAGTAACACGAGGAAGTTAACCGGAGTGCAACTTGCTTTACCAAGCGACCAAGACAAGAGGAAGAAAATAATTAATTACGTTCTTTCTGCATTTAGTTTTAACTATTTAACTGTAAATTACTTGGAGATTGTGGAAGATGTTGCTAATAGAGAAAATGTTAGTGTGGTACAAAAATGCTACATTAAGAGTGGGGAGACATTCTTCTCGAAATCTAGTACTGCCTTCTCTACGATTTGTGAAGATGTAAGCCTCGAGAACTGTGGACTGGTTCCAACGAGCAATATTATTCCACAGGTTTTAAGGAAGGGAACGAATGTTAACAACAGGCTGCAACCCTACATTTTAAAGGAGATAGAACCATTCTCCGCCGTTTACCTACTGTCTGCGAAGAAACGAAAACTGGAACTGGAAGAAATCGATTCGAAACGAAGAAAATTGGAATACATGGAACATGCTGCTTCCTTAAAAGAGGAATACAAAGAAATGCAGGAGAAAGAGCAAATTATTAGAGAGGCAAGAGAGAGGATGGTCTCATATTTTAACAAGACTTGGAAGAATTTGGATATACATGCAGACTACCAGGTTTCTGCATTTACCGTTAACACTAAAGCGAAATACACCTTTGTTGGAATACTTGCAGAAACAGATGGGAATAAAAGTGTTTACTTCTTTAAAGAGAAGTACAAATCGTGGCTAATGGAGGTCTACAAGGACAGACAAAATTTAACTAAAGAGGGATTTGTTTTAACCTCCATCAACGATCTGGACATTGTGCATTTAGCGACAGAAGAAACAATTTTTACATTTACAACAAATGGACTTACCAGTTTTAATAACCATTTTTTTTCGAAGATAGAGCATCTTAAACTACTAACAGATGCATGGAAAAAACCAGAAGATTTCCCCTACAACCAGGACGAAGTGGAGCAAGTATCCACCTTTGGCATGCAAGAAATAAAAGGCAAAGTTTTTCCAAGAAAGTGCCGTCGGCTGGAAGAGCTGGAAGAAGGGGCAGAATTAGTAGTGTGTGGAATCAAACAAATTGATTACAGAGATAAGTTTCGTTATATTTTACAGTTCCAAAATCTAGATGGATTGTATGTATCGAATTATTGGTTAAAAAAGAAATAAAAGAGCTAAATGTAGATTTAAACTATAAATTCAATGATAAATTGGACAAGATAAAAACCACTCCAACTAAACACAAACTTAGAGTTGTTTTCTGTGCATGTAATTAAGAATGAATAAAAATTTTTATAAAATAATATTATATATTTGTAATTTGTTACCTCCCATGCACGACATAATACCATGCATTTAGAGAAGAAGGGGTAACATAAATTGGGTAGAGTTTATTCTTACGATGGAGGCCTTCAATTTGATGTTTTTCCACGCTAAATAATAGTTGCCGCTCGTGGAGCGTTATCTCTTTACAATAACCATAAGCCTCCTTTTGACTACCACTCACCTTGGTCGGGTAGGTAGGTAAAATATAATCGTTTTATTTATAAGACAGGGGGAAGGGCGAGGGGCAGGTATCATTTCTGTCTCCAGTCGACTCTGCCGACACGCCGATAAGAAAGTTTTTTTCCACGCTGAATAATATTGTTCCCGCTCGTGCCGCTTACTCACCCTTCCTGTTTACGTTTTCGTTAGCAGCGTCCTCCCTTCCCCTCCACCAGCCACTGGTACCAGGCCTGTCACCCCGCCCCGCCAATCTAGGCCTGGGTAGGCCTAGGCCAGAGCATGAGCAGCTCCAGTTGAACCGCCATATCTATACAACAGCTGCCTCATCCTGCTGCAGAGGATGCTGCCCAGACCACGCCTAAAGTGACCAGGGTGGCCACTCGATCAGGATTTTCATTTTCCCTGACTTCTCCCTGACTTTTTTGTCGATTTCCCTGACTTTCCGAGATTTTTGAAGCCCGACTCTTCCATCTTTTTCCCGATTTCCCTGCCTAAATTTTAGCATATTCTCTGTCAAATTTAAATGTCTTAAAGGGTAAATAAACGGGTAATTAGACTAAATATTATTAAACCGAAGGATTTATGTATTAATTCATTAATGTGCTAACCTAAATAAATTTTTAATTTAGAGGAGCGATCGGGGCACAAGAAACGCCAACCAGCATACAGCAAAGCGAACTACCAAGCGTCAGCACAAAAAATGCTGCAAATTCCTACACAACGGTTTATTATTTTGTATAGAACACCCTTCTGTTACAGACCACACTTCTCTGTATAGAACATCCTTCTGTTACAGATCACAGCTCTCTGTATATATAACCCTTCTATATAGATCACAGACCCTCCGTGACTTAGGGCGGAATTCATAGACAAGGTCTGAGTATATACTGTATATACTCACACTCGCCTAAATGGAGGGTGACCCTCCACTCGGCAGTCCATATTCATAGTTGAGGGCAGTGGTTCACTCAGCACTTAGGGGCACCCTCAGATTACGTGAGTGGGATTGTCCACTCAGGGAATGCTCAATTCGTTTTCTCCTTAAGTTGGTAGCCTTGATCGCACGTTGAGGGGAAGTTTCCCCTGTGTAGGGGAGAAAGGGGCAGGAAAATTCCCTCTCACATGCCCCACTGTCCCTGTAACAGTTGTGAAAGGTTCTTTCTTCTTTGCTTATTCTTTGTTTGTCGTTAGTTCTTTGTTTGCCATTAGTTCTTTGTTTGCCATTCCGTTTCGAGATGGAAAAGAAAAGAGTGAATTTCGGGGAGGAGGAGAAGGTACGGGTTAGGCTGCTGGTGATAGCACGGAAAGATGTTATAGAAAATAAAAAAAGTGACATGACGACCTTGTTGGAGAAGAAGAAGGCGTGGGCCGAAATTACGGACGAGGTTAACAGCTCGGGACAGTTTCCACTCGTAAGTTATTCCATATTATTATTATTGTAATGTGCTCCTTCACCTTTTTCCGTTCAGTGTCAAATCATGGTACCTACTCGCCTTTGGACATCCTACTACTTGTTCAATTTTCCAGAGAACTACTGTTCAGTTTAAAAAACTGTGGGAGGACATCAAAGCCCGGAGGAAGGCAGTATTAAATGAGGAGAAAAGGAGTCGTTTCAAGACTGGAGGAGGATCGGGCCCTCAAGAAATACCCGAGGACCCTGAGCTCGATTCCATGGGCGTGGATGTCGAAATCCCGGACGCCATGGACAGTGACACTGCAAGATTGGAACCCAGTGGCATGGTATCAGTCCTGCTCATGGAACCGGAAGAAGGCAAGTGTTTATCTACTTTACCTTGGAGGTCTATACTTACCTCTGCTAGATCTTATACTTAGGTCTATAATTACATCTATGTTAGATCTTATCTAGTCTATACTGCTATAATCTTATGTTTATAGCAAAATTCACCCATCTCCCTTCTTCCCCGAATAAATGATTTTATTCCGTTCTCAGAAATTTATGAAGAAGTGGTAATAGACGATGTTGCTGAGACTCCCCTTCTCCCTCACCTAACTCCAGCCCTTGAAGAGGGAGAAATTCCTCGAACTCCAGAACCACGGGAAGTACAAAGAAAAAGTAAGTACCCACCAACTTTGCAGAAAGCCAACTAGCAGATAGAAAATTTTTCATTTTCACATAATTTATATTTTTGGAGTTGTTTAGCAGTTAGTTTGGCATGGCCTTATAAGTGCTATTCCAGGACCTATGAGAAACCAAGATGAAGCCACTGTACGAGTGATCCGAAACCAAGAATTTTTGGCCCAGTCTAGGGAAATGCACAATTTGAAAATGAAGGAACAGTGGAAGAAAATTGAGCTTGTTGACCTCCAGCTTGAACTCGGTAAGTAGCGAATTTTCTAAAAAAATGTAGCCACTTTTGTTGTAAAATTTGGTAGGCTTTCGATACCGGCTGGAAACCCCAGTTCCAAATCCGTTAAGTGCATCATTGATGGAAATGGTAGTTCTGATTTAATTATCATTAATCATTTTTAATAATCATTAATTCATTACTTCATTTGTTATTCTAGTGAAGAAGCAAATCAAGCAAGCTGCAGATCTCCATGCGAGCCAGATGAAGAAGGTCCAACTGGAAATCGACCAACTCTCCCAAAAATGAATAATTTATTACCCTTTTTTTAAAATTATACTCTTTATTATATCAGTCTAAAAATGTACATTCTTCTTATCACCCTAATGCGGTTCCACAATTAGTTCAACGTGTTCATTTTGTTAAGTTGAAGGTTACATAAAGTGACGTTCTATGAACGCCCTTCTTATGGCCGCCCCAGTTTCCTGACGAACAGCTGGTGCTGGAGGAACGTCAAGATGCCTTAGGTCCACTTCCTCTTCATCCAGGATTGAATCAGCGGCTTGGATTCCGATGTTGTATAAGACAGCACATGCGGTGATGATCCGTAAAGTGTTTTGGAGTTTATTGTGAAGCTCATAGTAGAGGCAGGGAAAGCGCCGTTTCCATCTCCCGATAGCTCTCTCCACTGAACTTCGCGTCACTTTGTGTGCCCTGTTATACCTGTAAAGAGGGTTCTTAGAAAAATGTGCTACCTGGACCGACCACTCCTCATCAAGAACACTATCTTCAATCATTTCATTACCTTATTTCAGCATCTGTGGTTGGATTAGGGATCGGAGTGAAGATGTACTCTCGCTGAGCATACCCAGTATCTCCCAACACCAATCCAAGCCTTCTGTGATGTTCTTCCAGGAGCACTCGGATCCCGCTGCAGTCGAATATCCTCGCGTCATGTGCAGATCCTGGCCACCTGCATACGATATCGAAGATCTCTTCGTTGGGGCCAGAGACTATCTGCATCATACAAAAACAGGATTTTTGGTTTATTATTTTCAATAATGAACAATTGGAATCGAGCAAGAAAAAAAAATTCTTACCCCCCCCCCCCCCCCCCCTCAAAATTTGATGGTTTACGTTTAAAGGTATGCAGGATCCGAAAATGCAATAAAAATATTTCTGTCTCTCCGCTGTACGCCGTACTGGCCACTTTTCTTAGTTACCATGAAAAAAAAAATGATGAAATTCGGGTTATAGGTTCCATTCGGGGTCTAGTTGGTCCTCGAAGCTCGACGTTACTGTCAGTAATCCCTAAGGGGTTGAAATTTTCAGAACGCCGTAGCTCGAAAACTGTCTACGAAAGGGTATGGTTTTTTTACGTTATTAAATTTGTCTTGAGCTAAACAATTTTTTGGGACCACCCGGAGCTTGTACGTCCAGCCGTTCGTGTGCACCAAAAAGCTTCGTCAACACGATCGTGAATCAAACGGTATAAATTCGGTCCAGATAATCATCACTACGGAGCACCTGATAATAATCAAGTCGAGTATGAAGTATAATCAAGTATGAAGTAGAGTTGATTGTTCTGTGATATTATTTCATTTGATAAGTAGTGATGGACTATTGGATTTTGTTGGTAGGTACTTGTGAAACTTGAACAAACGTTGAAGTATTATTGATGGGTAAATTATTACACAACGGTAAATTATTACACAACGGTTCATCTACCAAGAAGGGGCTGTACTTTGTTGATCGGTACTTTTGCAACTTGAACAACCGTTGAAGTATTATTGATGGGCAAGTTATTACACAACGGTTCATTAGTTATTGACCACAGAAAACAGTAATTTTCCTTTAGAACTTCATTATTTGCGTTTCTTTTTGCCGTTTTAGTTACGGTTAGATGGTTAGAGATGGTTAGAGAGGGTTAGAGATGGTTCGAGATGGTTCGAGATGGTTCGAGATGGTTGGAGATGGTTCGAGATGGTTGGAGAAGGTTAGAGAGGGTTAGAGATGGTTAGAGAGGGTTAGAGATGGTTCGAGATGGTTAGAGATGGTTAGAGATGGTTCGAGATGGTTAGAGATGGTTAGAGATGGTTGGAGATGGTTGGAGATGGTTCGAGATGGTTCGAGATGATTAGAGATGGTTCGAGATGGTTGGAGACGGTTAGAGAGGGTTAGGAACTTCTGCTCCTGGAACTCAGGCAGCTCCATGATCTTCTGCCGATCCTCTGGTGAGTGTGCCTTGATGGCCACACCTCCTCTAGCGGTGGTCCTCAAATCTTCGATTTTGATCCCATTTTTGCGGGGGGCTATGGCTTCTTTAACGGATTTCATGAGGTCGCTGGATGTAGAGGTCCCTCCCTCAGGGAGGTCTATGAGGATAAGGCGGGCTTCGCTCTCCTTTGTCCTCTTGATCTCTGCATTCAGTTCTTCAGGGGTTATTTGCTTTTGCTTGCTTTTGTTATGCATTATTTTTATGTTCTTTTCTTTTTCAGGTGCTGGTGCTGCTGCTGGAGTTTCTGCTGAAGGCGCTGTCCTCTTCTTCTTCTTTCTTCTCTTTGGTTGCTGCCATTGGACTTCTTCGTTGTCCCCCAGATCCGTAAGTATGTCTTCTGATGGTCCTTCGTTAGTGTCCATTGCAGAATGGGCGTAGGTCTTAGGTCTTTGCTTAGGCTTGGGCCCATAGACCAGCTCCCTCTGCGGTTTGGCCAACTCTCTCACCTCCTTGATTGCATCTGCCACATCTCTAGTCAGTGGAGAGGTGCTCAGCATGGCTCGCCTTACCTCCTCAGCAAGCTCTTGAGGAGCTATCTGTATGTTGGAGTCCTGATGCAGTGGTCTGTAACAGAAGGGTGTTCTATACAAAATAATAAACCGTTGTGTAGGAATTTGCAGCATTTTTTGTGCTGACGCTTGGTAGTTCGCTTTGCTGTATGCTGGTTGGCGTTTCTTGTGCCCCGATCGCTCCTCTAAATTAAAAATTTATTTAGGTTAGCACATTAATGAATTAATACATAAATCCTTCGGTTTAATAATATTTAGTCTAATTACCCGTTTATTTACCCTTTAAGACATTTAAATTTGACAGAGAATATGCTAAAATTTAGGCAGGGAAATCGGGAAAAAGATGGAAGAGTCGGGCTTCAAAAATCTCGGAAAGTCAGGGAAATCGACAAAAAAGTCAGGGAGAAGTCAGGGAAAATGAAAATCCTGATCGAGTGGCCACCCTGGTCACTTTAGGCGTGGTCCGGGCAGCATCCTCTGCAGCAGGATGAGGCAGCTGTTGTATAGATATGGCGGTTCAACTGGAGCTGCTCATGCTCTGGCCTAGGCCTACCCAGGCCTAGATTGGCGGGGCGGGGTGACAGGCCTGGTACCAGAGGCTGGTGGAGGGGAAGGGAGGACGCTGCTAACGGAAACGTAAGCAGGAAGGGTGAGTAAGCGGCACGAGCGGGAACAATATTATTCAGCGTGGAAAAAAACTTTCTTATCGGCGTGTCGGCAGAGTCGACTGGAGACAGAAATGATACCTGCCCCTCGCCCTTCCCCCTGTCTTATAAATAAAACGATTATATTTTACCTACCTACCCGACCAAGGTGAGTGGTAGTCAAAAGGAGGCTTATGGTTATTGTAAAGAGATAACGCTCCACGAGCGGCAACTATTATTTAGTGTGGAAAAACATCAAATTGAAGGCCTCCATCGTAAGAATAAACTCTACCCAATTTATGTTACCCCTTCTTCTCTAAATGCATGGTATTATGTCGTGCATGGGAGGTAACAAATTACAAATATATAATATTATTTTTTTAAATTTTTTATTCATTCTTAATTACATGCACAGAAAACAACTCTAAGTTTGTGTTTAGTTGGAGTGGTTTTTATCTTGTCCAATTTATCATTGAATTTATAGTTTAAATCTACATTTAGCTCTTTTATTTCTTTTTTTAACCAATAATTCGATACATACAATCCATCTAGATTTTGGAACTGTAAAATATAACGAAACTTATCTCTGTAATCAATTTGTTTGATTCCACACACTACTAATTCTGCCCCTTCTTCCAGCTCTTCCAGCCGACGGCACTTTCTTGGAAAAACTTTGCCTTTTATTTCTTGCATGCCAAAGGTGGATACTTGCTCCACTTCGTCCTGGTTGTAGGGGAAATCTTCTGGTTTTTTCCATGCATCTGTTAGTAGTTTAAGATGCTCTATCTTCGAAAAAAAATGGTTATTAAAACTGGTAAGTCCATTTGTTGTAAATGTAAAAATTGTTTCTTCTGTCGCTAAATGCACAATGTCCAGATCGTTGATGGAGGTTAAAACAAATCCCTCTTTAGTTAAATTTTGTCTGTCCTTGTAGACCTCCATTAGCCACGATTTGTACTTATCTTTAAAGAAGTAAACACTTTTATTCCCATCTGTTTCTGCAAGTATTCCAACAAAGGTGTATTTCGCTTTAGTGTTAACGGTAAATGCGGAAACCTGGTAGTCTGCATGTACATCCAAATTCTTCCAAGTCTTGTTAAAATATGAGACCATCTCTCTCTTGCCTCTCTAATAATTTTCTCTTTCTCCTGCATTTCTTTGTATTCCTCTTTTAAGGAAGCAGCATGTTCCATGTATTCCAATTTTCTTCGTTTCGAATCGATTTCTTCCAGTTCCAGTTTTCGTTTCTTCGCAGACAGTAGGTAAACGGCGGAGAATGGTTCTATCTCCTTTGAAATGTAGGGTTGCAGCCTGTTGTTAACATTCGTTCCCTTCCTTAAAACCTGTGGAATAATATTGCTCGTTGGAACCAGTCCACAGTTCTCGAGGCTTACATCTTCACAAATCGTAGAGAAGGCAGTACTAGATTTCGAGAACAGCGGACGTGCGGTAATTTTCCCTGACTCGCCACTCGATTTCCCTGACTTCCCTGACCAACATTTTTTTCCCTGACTTCCCTGACCGGTGGCCACCCTGAGTGACTCATGCTGGTAATGTTCAAGTTCCATTGAACATTAGGTGGGAGGATGCGGTGGATAGGCTATGCACGGCCAGTGCACCTGGCGGATTGTTTGTAGTGTGTTGCATGGATAGACGTTTATGGAGACATTCGTGGTGGAGTTCATAGTGTTCAGCATTTGTCTCGGCGAAATGACTTTAGTTTTTAACTGAAATTTTTTTTGTTTTTCCGGGTGATGTAGTTGCCTAACCTAATAGTTGGCTAATTGTATCGAAAAAGATTTGGAAGATGTGTCCATAAATTTTGAGTAGTTTATCGGTTTGTTATCGAATTCATTCCGTCAGTTTTGTTGTTTATTATAAGTTACAAGTCCCAGGAACTGTGTGAGTTAATTTTAGCTGGTAATTCCCTGACGCCAACACGAATTTTAGGTAATAAATTCACACGTTATGTTTGTCCCATTTTGATGAAATATTGAAGGAAAAAAAAAAGGATGAGTACCTAGGTACACTGAATACTCCACAGTTGACAACACTTTATTACAGACAGAAAATATTTGATATAACACCTAATGAAAGGTCTAACTTAAGTAGAAATAGGCAAACTCTGCTATTGACTACCAGACAGTTAACTTCTTCTCAAGTAAATAAATTATTGTCACTAGATACGTTTGATGTTATGGAAGTTGATTTTTGTACATCTACGGTAAACATGCGATTTTTTTTATACACACCAATAATACATTTGAAACGTCTTCGTTTTGTGAACCAAAAAATATTAATACTATTGGGTATGTTGGTTATCATTAAATACCCTACTCAAGATGGTAGATAACAATGTTTCGGTTTTCAGTTTAGGTAGATACCCGATGATATTTTACCACTGCCAGTTCATCCATCCTTCATTACCTACTATTTAGTATGTGGTATCTTACTAGTTACCTAACTCATGATTGACAATATTAAAAAAAAAACAACTTTTTTTATTGCTATCAGTTAACAATCTGTAGGTACTCCAAAACACCCATTCCTGACGTGGTTCTCCCTTTCTGAAAAAGGGATGACTCACTTTGAAATAGGTATGTCAGCGCTATCTAAGTACTTAGTCAACTAACCCTCTAATCGGTTCCAAAGATACAAACAAACTCCAAATGTCACAGCCAATCAACTAATGCACACCTCAAATCTCATACATCAATAAATAGCCATAAATGTTTTAAGAGAGAATTTTGGAAAATGTCAAATCTCTCTCTCTCTCTCTCTCTCTCTCTCTCTCTCTCTCTCTCGCTCTCTCTCTCTCTCTCTCTCTCTCTCTCTCTCTCTCTCTCTCTCTCTCTCTCTCTGGAGAGGTATGGACTGTAAAAAAGTCACTATCCTAGTTCTGGTCGACTTTTCCTCTGCGTTTGATCTGTTGAGAAAGGATATCTTGTTGGCCAAACTGGGATCCATAGGTATTCAGGGCAATCTCCTAGATTGGTTTGGGTCCTATTTGACGGGAAGAAAGCAGTGCGTTAAGGGCCCTAACAATTCTTTATCTTCCTGGAGAGATGTCCAACTAGGTAGTCCGCAAGGGTCTGTCTTGTCTGCCCTTATGTTTATAATATACATAAGGACGTTGCCCAAAATTTTCTCAGTGGGAACTAGTTACATGATGTATGCAGACGATCTGCAATTCTACCGGTCTTGCAACGTTGATGAAATTGATCAAGCCGTGGTTCAATTAAATCAGGAGCTAGCTAAGCTACAAAATTGGTGCTCCGAGCACGGTATGAAAGTGAACGAGACGAAAACAAAAGCTATGGTAATTGGCTATCCGAGAATCCTGGCCAAATTCGATCTCCTTGGAATTCCTAAAGTAGTGTATGGTGCTAGTGAAATTGAATATGTGCATAATTTTAGGAATCTCGGAATTATAGTCGAACAAACGCTATCGTGGTCCTCGCAGGTGACGAATATGTGTAATTCCGTGTTTAGGAGTTTGCACCAGCTGAGACGTGTAGCAGTAGATTTCCCGGTCCAGGTAAGGAAGCAGCTGGTACAATCGTTAGTGCTCCCCATTTTTGATTATGCCCCGGCAGCACTTTGTGACTTTAAAAGTGAGGACCTTGCTCGGTTACAAAAAGCCCAGAACGCCATAGTTAGGTTCGTGTTGAAATTAAAGCTGGATGAACATGTCACACCACACTACAAAAAGTTAGGTTGGCTAAAAATCACCGAAAGGAAAAAATTGCAACTAGCCGTGATGGTTTTCAAAGTTTTAAAATTTATGAGGCCTGGCTACCTATTCAATGAGTTGGAGTTCATGTCAAATGTCAACAAGAGGAATCAAAGTCGGCTGCTACAAATCCCAATCCATCGTACCACCCTATACAGCAGATCCTTTGTTGTACAAGGAACTAGAATATTTAATGAATATGTGGAAATGTTCGATTTTAACCTGAAAACGGAAGTTTTTAGACGCAATATGAGAAATGTGTTTATGGAAAAATATTAATGTGAAATAAGATAAGAAATGACAAATTATTTGACTAGTAAGTTTTATGTTAATTTGAGAAAGTGTGTTAATTTGTTTTTGTAAGATACCTATATATATTTTTAGTATATGAAATGATTGTAAGAGGAATATTTTCATTATTATGTATCCAGGGGAGGTGGAAGAGAGGGCCACAAGGCCCTAACCTCCCCTGGTGGATAAATAAATCAATCAATCAATCAATCTCTCTCTCTCTCTCTCTCTCTCTCTCTCTCCCTCTCCCTCTCCCTCTCCCACTCCCTCTCCCTCTCCCTCACCCTCTCCCTCCCCTCTCCCTCTCCCTCACCCTCTCCCTCTCCCTCTCCCTCTCTCTCTCCATTTTACGCAAATGAGGTAATCAGGATTTGGCAAAAACTATCATCGAGATGTTTGAAAAATGAAAAATACAAGTGCTTAAGCAGATAAAGGTGACATAGATTTATCAAGTTCCTAGCTAAAACAATTTTAGTAAGGCCCCTATGCAAAAAAAAACAAAAAAAAACATACATACACATTTATATGAAATACTGTTAATCAGGATACTGATACCAGCCCAAAGGAAAGTTTTGAGAGGGTTCTGGGTCAATTCAGGTCTATTTCAGCCATTTGCTTTGGCTGTTCATACAAATATATAGGTGTGTATAATATATTATTTTAGTACAGAATAAGAGGAACAACAAATGGCAGGTACAAAACAAAATCGAAATTATAATTATCATTTGGTGCCTAGTTAGTTAGGTATCTACCTATATCGTAACATAGTTGAATGTGGATATGGTTGAAATGAACAGATCTCTGACAGATAGATTTCACAATGGAGAATTTTTGTCAAAAAAATTATTTTTTTGAAAAAAATATTCAGAACTCTTGGAAAAATGGTAGTTAGAAGCCATTTTTAAGAAATAAGCGTTATTTTTTAAATGTGGGCGATTAAAAGTGAAAATGCGGTAAAAAATTATGTATCAGGTCTATCTACATCTGACTGGCTGTTGGACCAAGGAGGCGGAGCAAAGCCTCGGATGCGAAGGTTCCCAAAGCTGCCAACAACCCAACATTAAAAATGGCAACTGTGATTCACGACAATTTTCAACAATATTTTTTGCCATGGCCTTTCCCTCGGTCTGATTTTGTGGACGTGCTTTCAATTTGTTTATAAATTTGCGGTTCCACCCATCCACTGCGGTTTTGTGGATAGTTTAAAGTGATGCGCTAGCGATCTTAACGGCATTCGAGTTGAAATACTTGGTAATTTAATTGAGACGTCATTTCTAGCAGGAACTCAGAAATTCAAATTTGTTGTTTTCTGCCTATACTTTCCGACATGAACACCTCATAATGAGGTCAATAAGTGTTGATGTCCATTATTGAACAGAATTTGACCCAAAAAAAGAGAATTTACCTATAACCCATTGATCTACGTATATTATCAGATTTTAAAGGAACAAGATGAGAGCTACTAAATCAATTATTATATCTATTCATCCAATTGTCTTTGACTGTTGGAATAATGATTGTGAAGAGTGCTACAATCTAGGTGTGCAGCAAGGAAGACTAAGAACAAACTTTGTCGAGTAACAACCACAATTAAGTAATAATGGTTAAATTCACCACCATTATAATAACTCACATGAATCATCATTGTAACAAAAAATGATGTTGAAAAAAGATAAGGATCAAATATTAGGTAAAGCATATACATATAACAAGCTTCTGGTGTCCATGCATTCAAGTATGGCAAATGTCAACGTCTAAAATGAGGAGAGGCTCACAGAGAACTACGAAATTTGATTGAGTTTAAAGGTACCTGTAGTATACTAGCGCTCCTAGCGAGAGCTAGCACCACTATCAGTATGATAAGAGTTGTGAGCAGTAATCGATGTACCTTCCTTCAAGTAAAGTGTTCTGTTATACCTACCGAACCGTAGTTTTCATCCGTTTTCATCCCTCGCCCCGAAAACATTACAGTGGCGACGAGGCTGTGTATATAGTGGTTGGAACGTTCTCAAGGATAAATTGTTAGTTCGGTGTCGTTCGAGATTTTTTTTCGTCTTAGCGATTTTGCGGCGTGGCGATGGCGTTGGAACCGGCACCGTCGCGGGGTGGATACATTGGCACGTTGCATCCGTTTTCACCAAGTGTTAATAAATGGTCCATCGCAAAACCGCGGATGAACAGTTTTTTCGTGAGCAACTCTATGACGGACGCTAAACAGAAGGCGTCGTTGTTCATAAATTCTCTCGACGAAGAGGGCTACCAGCTGCTGGCTAACCTATCCGTGCCGACTCCGCCGGAGGACAAGACGTTCGCGGAGCTCATCAGTTTATTCGACAAACATTTTCTGCCTCAAGAATCGGTGTTCTCGTGCCGTTATAAATTTGTGAACGCCGCAAAGGAGCAGAATGAAACGTTAAACGAGTGGCTAGCACGACTTCGCTCACTGGCGGCCACGTGCAAGTACTCCGACTTGGATGAGCGTATCCTGGATCAATTTGTTTTTGGTCTGCCCAAGGGGCCCATCAGAGATCGTCTATTCGAAGAGGATCGAGCAACCTTGAAATTGGATAAGGCGTTAACGCTCGCGACGTCTCGTGAAGCGGCGTTACACCAGTACGATCTCTCGACTACTACGGCGATCAAGACGGAACCGGTCTACCGGACATCAAATTACACAAAGTTCAAGAAGGGGACGGGAGATGGAAAAACAGCACCGAAACAACAGCAGAAGACCGCGGGCTCGATTCAACCGTGCTCGATCTGTGGGAACCGTCACAGGGCTGTCTGTTTCTTCAAGGATGCTCGTTGCGGAAATTGTAGTAAGAACCATCTCACGAAGGTATGCAAAAATAATGGTAACTCAAAAAATAATCAAAAACATTCAGCAAATAGTAAGCAATCAACAGATTCTAATAGAAAACCCGATAATCGATTGCGTAATCATTTTATTACCGAAAATGTTGAAATGCCTCTCTATCATATTAAGGGAAATAAATCTTGTAAACCTTTTCTAACGGAGGTAATCCTCGATGGTGTCAAGATTGAATTTGAAATTGATACCGGCTGTGCGCCATCAATCCTTCCTTTTTCATGTTATCAGCAATATTTCACTCATTGTCAAATTGAACCAACGTCCAATACATTCCTATCATATTTTAACTCTAAAGCTAAGGCTTTAGGATCAATTGTTGTAAATGTGGTATTTAATAACAAGAATCACGGTAAATTGTTGTTGTATGTGGTAGAGACCCAGGGTCCGCCGTTGTTAGGGCGTATTTGGTTTGAGAAATTAGGATTCAGGTTGACCTTAAGTGAGGATATTTTTGAACCGCACCAGAAGGTTCATTTTACAGAAATGAAGCATGATGGATTATTGGCGAAGTTAAAAGGGAAATTTCCCAGTGTGTTTTCATCACAATTAGGGGTATTCAATAAAGGTAAAATACATTTAACCCTCAAAGAGGGGGCTACACCGAAATTTTTCCGGCCTCGGCCAATTCCTTTTGCTTTGAAAGGGTTGGTAGAAAAGGAATTATTACGCTTGATAGACGAGGGGATATTAGAACGGGTCGATTATAGCGAATGGGGGACTCCTATTGTACCTATTTTAAAAAATGGGGGGACCGCCGTGCGTGTGTGTGGCGATTTTAAAGTCACGCTCAACCCGTGGTTAGAAATAGATCAGCACCCTTTGCCGACGGCCGAACACCTTTTTCAAACGGTACAGGGATGTACGATTTTTGCTAAATTTGATCTGTCAAGCGCATACCAGCAACTTGAACTGGATGAGCAATCGCAGGAGATAACGACTCTTAGTACTCATATAGGGTTGCTTAAAAATAAAAGATTGCCATTTGGGGTCGCTCCCGCCCCGGCTAAATTTCAGAAAAAAGCGGAAGCGCTAATTGAGGGCATTGAACATACGGCTGTCCTATTAGATGATATTTTGGTAGGGGGTCGAACTTTAGAGGACCTAATGATCAAAATAGAGGAGGTACTAACTAGGCTACAAAACTCGGGATTGACGCTATCAGAGTCGAAATGCGAAATAGGTAAAACGTCGTTAGTGTACCTAGGGTTCAGAATCGACGCAGAAGGGCTCCACACTACCGATGAGAAGGTAGCTGCGGTGCTCGACGCGCCGGAACCGACGCAGGTCAAAGACCTTCAAGCGTTCTTGGGATTTGTTGCGTTTCTCTCAAAATTTCTACCAAATTTGGCCAGTACTTTACACCCCCTATACAAGTTACTGAAAAAAGGAGTCCTCTGGGATTGGGACTCGGCATGCCAACGTGCTTTTTTGCAAATCAAACAAATTGTTAAAGACAATAGGTCCTTAGCGCATTATGATCCTACCTTACCTCTTAGGTTAGCGGTAGACGCTTCAGGGGTGGGAATAGCCGGGGTCCTTACGCAGTTGAAGAGGGGAGTGGAGCAACCTATAGCTTTTACAAGTAGGGCATTATCGGAGACAGAGAGGAGATACCCCTCAATTCACCGGGAGGCTCTGGCTATAATCCATTCAGTAAAAAAATTCCACATTTATCTGTTTGGTAGAGAGTGGCTACTAGTGTCTGACCACAAACCCTTAGTGACCATTTTTGGACCAAAAACTGGGATTCCCGCTTGTAGCGCAAATAGGTTACAAAACTGGGCTCTGTTTCTATCTAATTATACGTTTAAAACTGAGTATGTCTCATCGGCAAAAAACATTGCGGATTGGCTGTCCAGGGCACCAGATGTAACTAAAAAATATACAACACCCGAGAGTGATTGTTTAACAATAAATTACGTTTTTGACAAAAATATAGATCTTCCTCTCACTTATAGCGACATAGTGAAATTTACTAAAAAAGACAATGTTCTTATGAAGGTTGTTATGTATACAAAGTGTGGGTGGCCTGAGAAGATTGATGATAATTTGAGGCCGTTCCTGAGGATCAAAGATGAACTTCATGTAGAAAAAGATGTACTTTTTTGGGGGTACCGGGTAGTTATTCCTTCAAGTTTGCGTCACAAAATTTTAAGCGAGCTGCACAAGTCACACATGGGCATTGTGAAGGTCAAGGCGATGGCGCGATCCTACGTATGGTGGCCCATGCTTGACTCCGACATAGAAAAGCTGATAAAATCATGTGCTGGGTGTGCTCAAGCTAAGGATAATCCTCCTAAAAGTAGTTTGATTCCTTGGGAGTGGTCAAGTAGACCGTGGTCACGCCTTCACATGGATTACCTTGGCCCGATTAGAAACCATTACATCTTGGTGGTCCTGGATAGTCATAGTAAATGGGTTGAAGCTTTTCCTACGAAAAACATGACGTCAGGGGTCACTATCAAATTGCTCCGTCAATTGTTCGCCAGATTTGGTCTCCCGGAAGTGTTGGTGGCTGATAATTTCTCCGCTTTTGTGTCTGAGGAATTCCAAACATTCTTAGAAAGGAACGGGATAATTTTAAAAACGGGTGCTCCATTCTCTCCCCGGACCAATGGCGCCGCCGAGAACGCTGTGCGCACTATTAAGCGGGCCATAAATTCAGCATTGGCGGAGGAGGGGGACTTGGACGTAATTTTACAACAATTTCTCGTGGATTATAGAAATACGGGACATTCAACCACCGGCCGAGCGCCGGCGGAGGCCTTGATGGGTAGGAGACTGCGAACGAGGTTTGACTTCATCAGACCTCCCACCACTGAACGGATAGTCCAGCAACAACAACAAATTCAAGTTGATAATCATGGTGGGGCAGAAACCAAACCGAAGGCCATAGGAGATCTCGTTTGGGCTAGGAACTATAGGAAAAATGAGAGTAAGTGGGTCCAGGGGATTATAAAAGGAATCCTAGGTCCTCGTAGGGTGACCGTTTTCATTCCAGACCTAAACTTGCTATGGGTCAGACACGTTCACCAAATTCGGGAGCGTACCGAAAATGGAAATTCGGTCTCACCTCAAGTGGCGGACGGGTCACATAATGTTGATGTACCATTCTGGTCGGCTGCGCCCGACGACAAGTTAAGTAGTGATATTGTTTGTAAAGAAACACAAACTAGTCCTTATAGCAAAGATGTGACTCAAGTGGCTTCACAAACTAGTCCAAGTCTCTCGAATGTGACGGTGTCACGTCGGGGTCGGGTTATTGCGGCGCCTCGACGCCTTATCGCAGAGATTGAATAAAAAATAATTATGATTATGTTCAGGTGCTAATAAGCAGAGATTATGTTTACTCCATATCAAGTTGATGATTTCTTATTTTCAAATTAATGTCAAATGATGTCCTTACGTTCTACTAACAATACTTATCTAGAAATTCTACTTACTATTACTATGCATACTTCGTAAACGGCTATTATCGGCTATTATCTGTTTTTGTATTGGGGATAATTTACACCTATGAAACATCCTAGACCAATGGCGTTCCTTATGTCAACGGAAACAAGAATTTTTTTTCTTTTGTTATTAATACCTATTTTCCTTTGGTGGATGTTTCTGTTTTCCTGTAAGGGGGGGGGACGTGTAGTATACTAGCGCTCCTAGCGAGAGCTAGCACCACTATCAGTATGATAAGAGTTGTGAGCAGTAATCGATGTACCTTCCTTCAAGTAAAGTGTTCTGTTATACCTACCGAACCGTAGTTTTCATCCGTTTTCATCCCTCGCCCCGAAAACATTACAGTACCCAGTAGTTATTCTTTCCTGTCTAGACCTGCAAATTAGAAAATTAATAGTGGTCTGTATGAAAATTCTTACTGTATTCCGACAATCTAAACCCACTCACAGTCAGGTTTGTGCCAGAAAACGCATAGGTACCTAATTGTGCAACCACCTAAAACCTCCCGAACTTCCATAATGGGGAATAAGTTTATGCAATGCATAAAAACAAAAATTTTTCAGCCAAAGAAAGAAAAGCTGCAATAAACTGTCGATTAAGTTTGAATGTTGGCCGGGTTGAGAGTCCATAGTTTGTTGTGCCAGTCCATGCCAGAAGGTACTTCTATCCAACGTTCTGGGGCCATGTTTTTTTAAAAAGGTTTGCGACCATGTTTTTTTAACGTTTTGGGGCGATGTTTTTTTTAAACTCATCGAAAACAGTAATAAGAAATTAAGGGAATGGTAGTCAAAAACATCTATTAATTTTTTCAACAAAAAAGTGCAAAATCAATACCTACCTAGTCAATTTATCAGGAACAGATTCAGAAACTACTGTTAATGAGTAGGTACTGCATAGAAACAGTGAAGGTCAGAGTGCACTAGGGAAGGGGTCTTTGTTAAATTGGATACAAGTTAAAGTCATTATCATGTAATTATGTAGTTCAATCAAGTGGGAGATTGTATACCTGCACGAAAAAAATGATACAGGTAATCACTGCCATAAAAATAAACATGATGGCAACATTTAAGAGACCCTTGAATGGCGAATGAATGTGGGGGATAGAAACAGCTACCTATCGGAAATTTCAGTGAAGGTACATTACCACATATCATATACAACCACTTCTGATGATTTTTCCATGAAGAAATTACATAAATACTGGATAAGTATGAATTTTTCATATAAATTGTTCTACAGACAACTGGGAAGAGTTGAAGTCAAAGATGATTACTGATGAAGGTACCTACTTCATTGAGGATGGACACCTACTTTTGTTTGTGACTCTATAAATAGATATTAAACATTTTTTTGTAATCATCCCAAAATGGGTGAAAGTGACAACTGGACCTTGCATGTCATATAGCCATGAGTAAGTAGGAAGTTGTGAAAAATGAAATACATATTATGTAGGTCCTCACTAGGAGGAAACAATCGAGGCTCAACACTGTGTAAACTTCAGGTTACTGCGAGTTTGTTGAATTACCAATTGAGAGGAATTAAAAATTTCGAATGAGCAATGTACGTCCATTTTTTCCATTCTTTCATATTGTAGGCATAACGGAGAGCTTTTCAAAAAAATGTTATATGATGGGCCGGAAATCACTGGAACTGGGTGAAGAAGGGGAAAAAGCGTGCTGTCATCCGGTACGTATTGCCCTCTCGCTCCCGCACATGGTAATTGAGTGAGGGCGATAAATATCAGAATACGTCTCGCGTTTTTTCTTTAGCTTATTCCCGCCAAACTACTCGGATTTCGGAACTAAAAATTTGGATACAGGGATTCTCGAGGGCGATGAACCCGATTCTGAGGTCAAAATCAGTAAATTCCGACCCACGCCCCTTCCTCACTATAGTGTTTTTGCCGGCGGTAAAATAAGTTCGAATTACCAAGTGTAGGTAGACATAGAACGCATTTTCCTAAGAGCTGCACGATTGGATAATTGATACCTAGTCAAAGTATTGAGAGTCGACTGCACAGCATTTGTTTACTAGCATACAAGTAGATCTATACAATATCACGCAGTACTTTGTCTTCCAGTTAACTCTACTTGAAAATTTCATTTGCCAATTTAATGTTCGGAATTTTGAATTTTGAATTTTTTCTATTAAAAAAAAAGTGTAAGATTGTGTGTGATGTATGATGTAGACCTATTTTGGCTGCCCCCTAGCCCCTTGGCAGGTATGGGTTGATGGCACCACTGTATCTGAATATAAGCTACATTACTTTCAATCTTGTATTTAGTTACCTAGGTACTTGTAATTATCATAATGCCTCTGTCAAGTTCTCACTAACATCAAACAGGTCAACAAAATCATATTGATGAGTAACTAATGCATGCATTCCAGAATAAAATCACTGGATGGTGTTAATACTATTGCTTTCACTTACACATTTCGTAACAGATAACATTATATCTTTGAAGTAGTCGTGGTCTAAGTAGGTATGATAGGCACAGATAAGTGAGCAAAGAATGTTGTAACTGAATGTAGTACCTGAACTTGGCAACATTACCTCAAACATGGTAATGAAAGAATAACAGTAGCCGGTGATAATCAAAATCAGTAGAAAATTGGACCTTCAATAATACAAAAATAATAAATCCACCCAGAAAACTCATATAGGAATGAAGAGTACAGAAGTTGAGAAAAGACACACGAATGAATGGAACATGAAAAAACAAATTGTTGTAAATCATAGGTTTTATTATAGAATAGCAAACGGCTTTAGGTTTTCTCCTCCTCGCAAAATCAGAAACACTCAAGCACAAGAAAATCTATGAAGAACCGTAGGTACCTACTATGCAGTGTCCCTACGAAGTGGGTGGTATACACCATTGGTGGACACAGAGTAAACCAATATCAGATAGTCCAAATTTCAGTATTACAGTTCAGTTACAGCAGTTCAGAACTACTGAAGTTCAGTATTACAAGTTGCGTGGGTTAATACTACATCTTCACCAGGAAGAATGAATTTTAAATTGAATAGAAGGTAAAAATTTCTTTAGAACATATAAAATATGTTTTCTCGAACAGATCATAATTTTGATCTATTTAAGAATCATGCGCTTTAATTTTTACCAAGTAAAATTTCATTCAACCTCCTTAGGAACATAATAAAGTAGCAGTACACTCACTTTATAAAGAACAAAACAGACATGACACATTGACAGAGCTGACCTGGAGTAGCTGCTTTAAAATCACTTAGTCTAATATAATTCCTTTGCAAATGATGTATGACAAAGATCTCAAGTCCATTAGGAACGTAATCGGGAATTTCATGACTATAATGCAACTGGAGTCTCACACTTTACACCTGTGTGTGTAGCTCTTAGCCCATACATTAAAATAAATGTTGGTTGGTTAGTAAAATAAATTACTGATGCATTATAGTTAGGTGAAGACAATCATTATTAAATTGTTGAGTCAAGACACGTATCCTAAACACGTTCTTCATTTCAATTAATTTGTCTTCCCAGGCTCGTCTATTGGGGTATGGAAGTTGATCTCAAGGTGGTACCGAATAATTTGTGTGGATGGATTTAGATGATAATACAGATAAACATACATAACCCTCATGCATATCAATCATTTGAGCTTCCGTTCCAAGCTCAGTGCTCTGAGTGCAGAGGCATTCAATACTCTGAGGAAATATGAAAAAAGATAAGGTTGAAATCGAAATAAAAAATCCAAAAAAGTTGAATGCTCAGTTGGCCTTGCCATTTGAATGAATTAAATTTCGCTGTCTGGTATTTACTGGAGTTGAAACCGAATGAATTTTCAGCATGGAATAACAAATTAGGTATTTGATACCAGCACCCTTTAACTGAGAATAACTGAAGCAGTCTCAATAACTGCATAAAAACATGCATAAAAAGCAAAAAATAACATTCAATTTTTTCGAATAGCTCACATAACAATTTTACAACTAAATCAGGTTATGACCACTTGAAATGATGCTGTAAAATGTATTCTGGAGTAAAAATTGACAGCCTATGTCCTGTATTACAATGATATGTGGATTTTCTAGGAATTAAATCAAACAATCTTGTGCATAAGCAATTGGTAGCTACTTAGAGTAAATGCTTCAAGCAAACATATAAGTTCAAATACCCTGATTTGAACACAGAATCTTCAATAAATATAGAGTCTAGCTAATCAACAACATTTAATTGATTCACTATCAAACTTAAGAAGTGGCACTTCATTGGATCACACGGCTTATACAAGAAATGTTTATAAAATAATTGAATGTTCAACAAATGCATTGAGTTCCAAATAAATGAGAAAGCAGCAAATCTAGTGCTTAACCTATGAAAACAGTAGGTAGTTTTAGTTGGTTAGCCGACAACATACAGTGCAATTTGTCGAGATAGTTCATCTTTTAATCAATATTATGTTGGGTTCTCTCTTTATACCTATGTAAGAGTATCTTATGAAGTGATGAACATACCTATGTGCTGAACATGAACATGACATGTTCATGTGTCGAAAAGTTGATAACATTTTGAAGGAGGGGTTTTGTTTACGCAGTTAACTAACCCAACTCACTAATACACACTGTTGTAGTGATATAGGTACCTAGGTACTTACCAACCTACCTACCTGCACTGTTTATTCAAATAGGCTTCTATTCAATTTCAATTCATGTATTAATAAATCATATACTGGGTTTCTAAATACCTACAATGTTAGTCATGTACGTAACTCAGAACATTGATCTGGTTTTGGACATTATGGATGTTACTTGGAGCAGGATAGAAAGAAATCCGAACAAATAAACCAAGAAATGGGTATCTCTCAATGTCACCATAATCTCATAGTTGAACTAAATCAAATTATTTCATAGCCACATCTTGTAAATACCTAACACATTAGTAACACAGACACAAGTTTCGACTCTGATCAGATCAAGACACTTCTGAGATAATCTGTGCAAGACTATTTCAAATTGATACTGCTAACACTACTAAAAGCAGACACGAATGCCCAAAATACTTAACCTCAGAGCTAATGACTTCAACTTTTACGAACATTGAATTCATTGCAACCTATTATAAATTAGGATTAAAATATATACTTTTCGAACAATAATTAAAACCTTAAATGAGAAAACATAGTAACTTTAAAATATTGACCTCAGACAAATGATTCCAGTAAACCGATTTTAGAGGAACTCCAGGAAATTGGAGATATTTACAAAAAAATAATTTATTAAAACAACAGTCCCTCTAGTCTTCTAAAGAACGATTTTGCGAGACTTCTGAAAAAAGAAAGAAAAAGTAGCAGAATACAGAATGATGTCAAGTAAAGGTATTGTAGAGATGAATATACTTTTACATCAGCGAATTTTCAAAGAAAATGTATCTATTTGGCTCGTTCGAAAATTTTAGAGATGGTCCCAGTGCAACGGAAAACCCTCCAAAATCCGTTTTATACATAGGAGATCTAAATTATAGAGTTTCAATTTTTCGCGCGCGCGCGCGCGCGTGTGTGTGTGTGTGGGAGTATGGAGTGCATGTGTGTGTGAGATAAGTCACTTAATTTTCACGGCATAAAATTCGTTCTTGCGCAGAAAAATCAGTCTGTGCTAGAGTAATGATCAGTTCCAATACTAAGCAGAGATGGATTTTACAAATTTTTGATCAAAAATGGAAACAAATCTAATTTCAGCGACAAAAGCATGTGAGGTGTAGCTGTCAAACAAGTTTTGTGGGGCGCTGAATCGGCTAGGCGTACCCAGCAAACAGAATTTACAAAATTGTAGTCCAAAATAGTTGCCTATTCTTTATATAGGCATTTGAGGTGACGTTTAATTTTTTTCTGAATCGATTATACGAGTTTCAGCTTGTTCAGACTACACTGAGTTATCAATCAAATCACAATCAAATTACAACTTTTGGTTCAAAACACCCAAAAATGATTTTTCGTCATATTTCTTGCCACGACGTGCCACTCTGGTTTCAAAAAGTGCTCAGTATTGGCCGCAAGCCTCCTATACATTCATGTTCATTCAGATTACATAGCATAGTTTAGTAACAAATGACCATTAGTTTAAATTCTTAATTTCCCAAATTACTTCTTTGAAAATTCGCTCCTCAAATCATGCTGCATGAATTTTATTTTTCATTTTTTATTTGTTTTTCATTCATGGTTTTCCAATAATTTTCATGGCATGCATTTGGTAAGTTTCTCATAAATTAAGTAAATAATAGCTTGCTTTTTGGGGCCTTACCTATTTACAGTTTTTTTTTGGGAACTATACTTAGTCACTGGCTTTTATTTCCAATGCTTCATTATTACGTGCTTCACCACTGTCACGTGAAATAATAGGATTCATTCTGCAAAAGTAGTCCATGTACGTACCGTTCTATCAGTTCAGGTGAAGATTTTTTGGACAACTTAGGTTTCCGTCTCTTTGGCTAATATCGAGTTGGATAAGTTTACAAAAATGGTACCATAATGAGGGGCGGGGCAGGGATATAGCTAGATACCTAGATAGCTAGATACTGTCTTCTTGCTGCCAAATCTGAATACCCAGGTAGGAAAATAACTCACCAATGTCTGAGGATTCATCACAGTCTAATGGAGGCTATGCTTCACTCGTTACGTTCTTATGCCCTTCAACAACTTGGTAAACCAGACCCAACAGCACGATACCAAGGAGATCACCCAAAGCAGTGAGGTATGGTATTGTTGTATTGTCAGGGTTCACCCCTCTCTTCCAAGCCCAGTGAGTAATTATGTAAGCTATGTACAAAAGGATTGCCACCTAAAACGATTAATTTCATATTAGTTAATATGCAAAACAATTTCAATTGGTTACTGCAGTCAAGAAAATTGAAGTCCTTGAAATGCTTGACCAAATGTTTGATCTTAAACATTATAGTTATTGTTCATGAGTTGCACTGCACCTGAACTGTCGCTGCTATTAGGTATGCAGGGTAGAATAGTGACGATACTGTGATGGACCCCTCTCTAAACCATATGATGACAGCTGCAAAAACGAGATGCCCAGGAATAACGAAAGACAAAAGAGCTCTGCTCGTGAGTGCGTGGTGAGCTGAAACAAATAATAAAATAACGGAGTCATTTAATATTAACATTTTGAATACGAATATAGTAGGTAGCTATTTTTGGTTTATTATTCTCAGAATAATACACCTATGTATCGGTTCGGAAATTTTTTTCACCTCCTCACTATGTTTTCTTTTACATTTCAAGGTGAGTAGATTCCAAAAACGCTGCAAAGTCCTTGTCACATGGGTTTATTATCCTTGTTGTGACTACAACAATTTGCGTTTTTGGCCACAGCGCTAGTAGCGCTGACAGAACACTATCCATGTATAGATACAACATGTTCTCATGGTAAAGACTGTAGAGCAAAACCTCCCGTTGGTTATTATTATGTTTTGCGTTCGGTATATAGCACGTTTTTCTGATACAAGTTTTGTACTCCAATAAAAATAAATACAAGAGTATTATTAACCAATTCATCGCGTTGAGTTTGTTACTACCGCCAACTAAAAGACAGGTGACAGAAGCAGCCCCCAAACTGGTGACCCCGAGGTTTTAGTGACCGTGAACATTGCGTGTATACTGGGACAGTCTCTTGCCTGTTTTTACGTTTTTTCGCGATGTCTCGGGGAGACAACTCCCTCATACAACTTGAGGGTGACGCACAAACATCTTCAGACGACCAGCAATACCAACAATCACCGAAATATTATCAACCTGCCAACGTTGTCGTCAAACATGAAGACGATGGTGTACACAGTCTTTCTTGTGAATATGTCAGTGTAAAGTTACCAAAGTTTTGGCGTGGAGACCCAAAAGCATGGTTTATTAATGTTGAAAGTCAATTTAAATTAAAACGGATCTCTTCCCCGGTTACCAAGTACCTCAACTTGACAGCCAGCCTGGACCCAGAAATTCTTGCTGAGGTTGCTGACGTCCTAGAAAATCCCGACTGCACTTACGAAATTCTTAAGCAGGCAATCATCAAACGTTTTTCGGAGTCTGAAGAAGACAGTTTAACCAAACTTCTGGGACCTATTGACCTTGGAGATAGGACCCCATCCCAGCTCCTACAGGAAATTCAACGCTTGGGAGGTCCCTCTGTTCCTAATCATATCGTAAGAGGTATATGGATGAAGAGACTACCTGCCGCTACTCAGCAAATTCTCCAAGCCGTCAGTCCAGAAAGTTCCATGGAACAGGTAGCTGAAATAGCTGACAAGGTCAACTCGGTTCATGTGCCGGTAATAGCCGCCGCTTCTCCTACACCATTTCTTGCCATCTCTGACGACGACCGTATTTCCGCTCTCTCTAAGCAGGTGGAACGATTGACTAAAGCTGTCTCCGACTTAGTCAACCAAAAAAGGCCACGTTCCAAAAGCCGTAGTCGGCAGTCCGCTGGTACACAACAGCAACCTGACCAAGGCAAACTTTGCTATTTTCATACCAAGTTTGGCAACAATGCGACACGGTGCAAGCCCCCATGTGCGAGGTCTTCGGAAAACTCCCAACCCAGCCCAGTGCAGTAGCGGCCATTGGGCAGGGAGTAGTTGCTAGCCGCTTACAAGTGACAGACAATTTGTCTAAATTAACATTTTTGGTAGACAGTGGCGCTTGTTTGTCCCTACTGCCTCCTAGCGTTTCCGATAAGCGAAATGTATCGTCACTTGTGCTCTACGCGGCCAACAACACCCAAATCAAAACCTATGATGAGAAACTTCTCCACCTGGATCTGGGTCTCCGCAGGGTTTTTCCTTTTGTCTTCACCATAGCCAATGTCTCAAGACCAATACTTGGTGCTGATTTCATCCAACAGTATGGACTCCTGATTGACATGCGCAATCATGCCCTTATCGACCCACTGACCAAACTCTCATCCAGGGCTCAGGTCGTCCAATCGGCTACGGTCAACATCACCACCACTCATACCAGCATACCTGCTGCAATCAGAACCCTGATTGAAAATTCTGGTGTCGCCTATGCAAAGACAACAACGACGAAAACTCCTCGCCGAACACCTAATGTCTTTCATCACATCACGACTAAAGGACCTCCTTGTTATGCCCGACCTCGCCAACTCCCGCCTGACAAACTCCAGGCAGCCAAAGCTGTTTAGCTTTATGATGCAACAAGAAATCTGTCGCCCCTCCAAAAGTCCATGGGCTAGTCCGCTTCATCTTGTGAAGAAGAAGAACGGCGATTGGCGCCCTTGTGGGGACTATCGTAAGCTTAATTCACAAACTGTTCCCGACAGGTACCCAGTTCCTAATGTACGAGACTGTGCAAGTGCACTACATGGTGCTAAAATTTTCTCAACAATTGATCTCGAGAAAGCGTTCCTACAAATACCTGTGCATCCGGATGATGTGCCTAAAACTGCCGTAGTGACTTCTTTTGGACTATTTGAGTTCCTTAAGATGCCATTTGGCTTATGTGGAGCTGCTCAAACACTGCAGCGCTTCCTCCACAACATAACTAGAGACTTAAATTTTGTTTATGTATTTCTTGATGACTTTTTATTGTTTTCCAAGACTGTAGAGGAACATTATCGCCATCTCGCTTTATTTTTTGCACGTCTCAGCGAGTATGGACTCACCATTAATGTAGCTAAAAGCTGTTTTGCTCAAACTTCGGTATCATTCCTGGGCTATATGATCTCTCCAGAGGGCATCTCACCGTCCCCAGACAGAGTCTCGGCTATCTCGACGTATCCTAAACCTGGAACCGTCGGCGAACTCAAGCGTTTTCTCGGCATGATAAATTTTTATCATCGCTTCGCACCAAGCATGGCTGAGACTCAAGCACTCTACATGTGAAGGGTAACCTACCATCGGGCCAGATCATCACATGGGACGAGGAAATAGAATGTGCATTCGAATCTTGCAAAAAGATTCTCTCTACAGAAATAACTCTCGCATTTCCTAATCCAAGTGCGGAAATTGTTGTCATGACTGACGCATCCAATGTCGCAGTGGGTGGTGCGGTCCATCAAGTAGAGAATGGTATCACCCGACCCCTAGCTTTCTTCTCAAGGAAGTTAACCCCAACAGAACAACGTTACTCAACATATGATCGAGAATTACTTGCAGTTTATGCCATAATTCGACGTTTCTCTTATCTGTTGGAAGGACGCCCATTCCACATACTGACCGATCACCGTCCACTAACATATGCTTTTACTAAGTCGCAGGACAAGGCTTCACCTCGACAGATAAGGCAACTTGCTTATATCAGCCAGTTCTCTACAGATATTTCATTTGTTAAGGGCCTGGACAACGTTCCTGCTGATGCCTTGTCGAGGATTGAATCAATCATCTGCCGCAATATTCCTCCTTCCGACTTCGCCACATCTCAAGCTGAAGATGAAGAACTGCAACGCCTCTTGAGTCAAACAGAATCTCACAGCCTTCAGTTACGCAAAGTTTGTTTGGAAGACACACCTATCTATTGTGATCTTTCTACTGAGTCAGCTCGACCTTTTGTACCTAAACCTCTTCGTCTGGCCATCTTCAAGAATTTCCATTCCATGGCACACCCAGGGATTCGCGCAACATCACGCCTTATATCACAGCGTTTTGTTTGGCCGGCAATGCAAAAAGATATTACGAAGTGGGTACGTGAGTGTCAAAGTTGCCAACTTTCAAAAATCCAACGTCACGAACGAACACCTTTGGCCAGTTATTTGAATCCTGATGAACGTTTTGCCCATCTACACATCGATATTGTTGGACCCCTGCCTTCGTCTCGTGGATTCTCATATCTTCTAACTTGTGTGGATCGATTCACTCGGTGGGTCGAAGCCTTCCCCATTGCAGACCAGACAGCTGACACTGTCGCTAGAACCTTGTTCGAAGGTTGGATCGCCCGATTTGGAACCCCGTTGACAATCGTCACTGATCAAGGACGCAACTTTGAGTCACACCTGTTCCGCTCTGTCTCTCGACTACTTGGCATCGAGATCCGTCACACAACTAGCTACCACCCGCAAGCGAATGGTTTGATAGAACGCCAGCATCGCACTATCAAAGCAGCTCTCATGTGCCGTCTCAACGAATCGGCTGACTCATGGTCTTTTGAGCTCCCGGCAGTACTCCTTGGCCTACGATGTGCATTCAAGGAAGACATTCAGAGCACCCCTGCCACTCTCGTCTATGGTACGAACCTACGCTTACCAGGTGAATTCTTTGAGCCATCTCCAAATCCGTCCTCTCCATCCCCAGACTACAACCAGAAATTGAGGGAAATATTCCGCAACATCCGACCTACAGACACGTCGTGGCATAGTAAGCAGAAACCTTTCTGCAATCCCCACTTGGAATCCTGCTCTCATGTGTACCTGAGGTTCGAAGGTGTCAAGGCATCGCTCCAACGCCCATATACTGGACCCTACCAAGTCGTTAAGCGTACACCCAAGACTTTCACGATTGTCATTGGTGCTCGACTGTCTCTCGAGACCGCCTGAAGCCTGCTTTCGCCACACAATCCTCCAGTGATGCACAGCAGCCACTGCAGTCGGACTCCTCTCCCGACACTGGACCGTCTCGAACTACTACCACCAGGACTGCCCCTGTTGCTACAACCAGAAGTGGGCGAAAATTTCAATTTCCATTACATCTCTCAGGATTTGTCACTTCGCAGGGGGGAGTGGTGTAGTGACTACAACAATTTGCGTTTTTGGCCACAGCGCTAGTAGCGCTGACAGAACACTATCCGTGTATAGATACAACATGTTCTCATGGTAAAGACTGTAGAGCAAAACCTCCCGTTGGTTATTATTATGTTTTGCGTTCGGTATATAGCACGTTTTTCTGATATAAGTTTTGTACTCCAATAAAAATAAATACAAGAGTATTATTAACCAATTCATCGCGTTGAGTTTGTTACTACCGCCAACTAAAAGACAGGTGACAGAAGCAGCCCCCAAAATCCTACTGGGCATACCCACAGAAATGTTGGCTGTTCATTTATTGTTTCTTTCATGCGTAATAATCGAAATAGCTATTTCTGATGGTTTCCATTAATTTTGGCCCCTAAAACACAAATTAGGTACGCTCCCTTTTTTTTAAAAACTATCTTTGATCATTGGTAGTGCCATTTAATCGTCTTGATCCACGCGTTGACACTTTTTCCAGTGTTATTATACATACTGATGGTGATTTCAGACGATTTCCCAGGTTTTTCACTCATAAAAAATCAATTTTGGGAGCTGAACATTTGGTAGAACTCAATTTTCCACTCTTTGGTCAAAATCGACTTTATATTCGGTCTTCTCGTCCCCAAAAACATGGAAAACGACATCTCAGAAGCTCATGTTACCAACATGTTGCTAAAACGCAAGAAGTACCTATTTTTACACACATTTTCACTCATAACACCCCTGGGTATATTCCGATCGGGCTGAAAAGTTTCGGGACACAACTAGGGCCCAAATGGAGCATGTGTGCGAAAGAACGAATTTTTTAGACCGAAAATGAAGCCGGTACACGTGATACGGCGGACGGCGTCGGCGGACGGACATTGCATTTTTGGAATCTACGCACCTTGAAACGGAAAAGAAAAAAGTTTGAGGGGGTGTTATCAACATTTTTGCTGAGCGAATACATAGGTGTATTATTCACGGAATAATAAACCAAAATGCGATGTGTCATCGAAGGAGGTACCTAGTACCTTAATTTTCGGTCTAAAAACGTTCTTTCGCATACCAGCTCCATTTGGGCCCTGGTTGTGTCCCCTATCTTGGCAGCCCAACCGGAAAACACCCAGGGGTGTTATGGGTGAAAAACGGGTACATAATTAGGTATTTTTGTGGTTTCAGTGAACTTGGGGGCTTGTGAGGGGAACTTGGGTTTCCATGTTTTTTAGGGTGAGGAGACCAAATGTTTAACGAAGTTTTAACTAGCAAAATTCAATATTTATGGGTCAAAAACCAGGGAAAATGGCTGCAGTCACCAGAAATTTGTATAATTACAGGCAGTAGCGGTGCGTGGGGTCTGAAAACGGTGGGGCATCAGACCAGAACAGAAAACAACAGATATGTCCACAAAATACCCCAAGGCAACAACACTCTTCCCTTGTTTACGGATTGAGTGATATTCAGCAAAGCTTATCTCTTTTAATCAACACTCTATCATCTCACAACAACGTCGACCATTTCTACTGCAAATTAGCCACCAAATTCATGTGTTACAAAAATATAGTAAACTAAAATACATCAAAACAATGACCCGTTGGCCGGTACCTATTTGAATGGAGAAGCTATTGACTAGAAGCTAGGTAGTTATCTGTTTGTTAGGACGCCGATCAATCCACAAACAGCAAACAGGACAAAACGCACGTAGGTACCACAAATACAAATCTGTCATCGAACCAGACCGAACGCAAAACGCGCAAAATTTGACGCAAAAATAATTGAAAACTGACAGACAAAGAAAGCGAATGTGATTCAGTAGAGTGAAGTTCTCAGCTTAGCTGTCATCTGTAGATGTCGGACATAAGCCTGTCGGACATGTGATTCAGAGATGACAAAAACAAATCAGAAGAAGAAGCATCTCGTATCGAGATGCCGAATTGAATCAAAAGGATCAGATCGATTGTGAAAACGAACGATTTTGGGGTTGAAATCAGATTATGGGGCTGAGGCCCAAAGTCGACAACATTTTTACTCGACTTAGCATGCACGCATGGGCCACTTTTCTTGGTTGTCATGGCGAAACTAGGTCCCAAGACCCTGAACCTACCTTCCAGTTTCAGGAGCCTAGGTGTCGATTGCAGGACATTGATTACTGTCGCTTTATTCTGATAACATGCTTGGTGTATGGAGCTAACATTAAGGAACCACCATGGATGCTCTACTAGAATACTGAATATCCATAGCCAGAGAACTCTGGCATGTGGCTGTTGAACTTGTGAAAAATGCTAGGTAGATACAGTGTATCGAGAGAAATTCAGATGCCAACTGAACAATGGTTGGTCTGTTTTGCTCTAGTGTTTTTGGGTGCCGGGGCAATGACCCAAGTGGCCTTATGGACGCAACGCCCCTGATTACAGGGCTTCGACCTGACATGCGAATCAGACAATTCAGTGACAATTTCACTGACCGCAAATAATTTGCCATAAATAGCAACCAAATATCCGAGTTTAAAAACGTCAAATATAGCTTTGTGGGTCTTTCACTGAGGTCCCAATCGAGCTGTATTCAGTCGAGAATAATAAACCCATGTGACAAGGACTTTGCAGCGTTTTTCTATTGTGTACTGTCCTCATCCTTTGTTGATAAGATGAAATTAATCCCAAACGTGATCAGTTGTTTACTAAGGAAGATGGAATTTTGCTTGTACTCAATTTGTTCTCAAGGCACCCTGTTAACTCAACACCATGGGCTGTGATGAAGGCGTTGGGATTCGAACTGACGGATTTTTGTCAACAACCAGACAGAGTCAGAAATACAATTCTAGAGAGAAGGGTCGTTCTAAGGATGAGGGATTCTACTTCACTTCCATGGGAATCAACCCTGAGTAACAAGGGTTACAAGCCAGTTCGACGGAACTGCTTTGGTCAGCTTGACCCATCGCCCTCCGGCTCAGCCTGCCATAGCACCTTGTACGCGATTCACTCTCCCGTTATACCATTGCGCTATTCATCTAATAACCCAATAAAATTAATGTATGTAATGTTCAATGTGCGGGATGTATGAGTATCATCCTTCTCAACCTGCACGTACCAAATCAACACCCGGAACATTACATTTGGCACAGCCTTATGTTCACGGACTTTAATATGAACGAGTTAGAGAGCGAGAGCAGGCTGATAAAATAAAAAAAACCTCTAACTAATTCATTACCAACTAGTGTAATGGGAAAATAATATCGAAATTTCGGTAAACAAAATTTTCTTCGGCCTAGCCGCCTAGAAGAGCTCTTCAAAACAAAGAAATAAAGGTTCTACCTTGATTTGCAGGTTATACAAAGAAATATATATATAGTACTGGCTGAGGTACAAGATGATGAAGGGGGGGGGGGGGGGGGGGGTACGACGTTCTGGAGTCAAGGCGAGAACCGAGCACGTAGTTGTTGACAACAATGATGATGGCGGTGGAGATGGTCTGCCACTGGAATCCTGCAATGACAAAGGGGCAGATTCAAAAACTCGTTCATGAGCCGTCTGCTTCCAGGCTGGCTAGTAGTGCGGGAAGTGGTAGATAAATCGGGCGGAAATTTTGTCATCACTCGCCAGAAAACGTCGTCAGTAGGTTGTGTGGAGAGAGCGATGGAATACTGCGACCCAAAACGTGTCAATTTCACGAATTTCCCAGGATACTGTGAGCTGAGTCGAGAAATTGGAGATTGGCAGTGCGCACCTTTCTTCTACTAGCTTTGCGGCAATACTGAACCAAGTGATGGATGAAAGGGAGCTGCAGCTGGGCCCCCTACCACTTCCGTAATCTTGTACGAACGGGCTGAAGACGACGAGTAGACTCAGAACAACGCACAGTAGAAGTGACTGAGGTCGGGAGATAACGGCGGGTCGCCGTCGGCAAACGAGCGATAATCCGGTTGCAGAGTCAATCCGGTTGCAGAGTCGAAGCCAAAATTATAAACAAGGGGGGTGAGTCGGCCACCAGTAAAGAACGAGAGAAAAAGGAAAACGAATAAAATGAAACTATTCTTCTAACTTGAACATAATACGTTCCCCGTAAGGAATTCCGTGGTTAGGGTAGGTGGGGGTAATGGTCCGCACGGGGTAAATGTCCGCTCGGCCATTTTTTGATCATAACAATAGATTATTTTGCCGCCGTTGCCACCAAAGGTAGGTTTCAGTTGCCAGTGAGAACTTGGACCGTGGAGTTCCTTCTGTGCCCAAAAAAATGAGGTAAGTCTATTTTTCGTGTTCTTATTATTATATTTTCGTAAATTTTCTGCAATTATGGAAGAACGGTTATACTTATTCAATCCTTCTCTTTTTTTATCAAAAGGGACATAGTTTAGCTTTGAAATTATGTCACAACATCCACGTTTTCTTTCTTTCACTAAAGTCAATATCACCTTGGTGTGGCCATCTAGATATGGGGTAAATATCCGCACTGTTTTGGGGGTAAATGTCCGCAGTCAAAGGGGTGCGGACATTTGCCCCTCTTCTTTGCACACATCAATGTGATTTGTTTTAAACGTTTGTTTTACTCCAGAAACTACGTAAGGAAGAAAAGTTACCGGCCAATGATGGCAGAAAACCTTGAAGAAGCAAGATCTTTGATCAACAAAGGATTCTCAATTAGAAAAGCGGCTACTGAAATTGGGTTCGATGAGAAGGCGCTGCGAAATCGACTGAAGGCGAATGAGGCGAAAGGTAAATTTGGAAGGAACAAAACACTGACGACAGAGCAGGAGGGTGCTTTGCTAAAACATTGCATTGAACTCGACAAGCGCTACTTCGGAATGACCTTAGTCTCTGAGATTTCTTCTTTTTGAATATGCTCAGGAAAACAATCTTCCTCATTGATTTTCCACCGAGACTAAATTAGCTGGGAGGGACTTAACCCGCGACTTCATGAAGAGGAACAACCTCTCTCTGCAAGTGCCTCGCAAGACAAGTGTGGCTCGAACAATGGGGTTTAATCGTCTGCAGCTGTCCACGTATTTCGAAAACTTGAAAGAGGCCATGCAAAAATTCGGATTTGGTCCAAATCAAATTTTTAACATGGACGAAACTGGCGTCCAAACCGTACCTAATAAACTTGCAAAACATGTTGCACCAACCGGAAAAAGGGATGTTTCCAAAACAGTCGCAGCTGAACAGGGTCAAACGGTTACAGCTGTCTGTGGTGTGAGTGCCACTGGACAATACGTACCTCCTTTTTTCATTTAAGCACGCAAGAGAATGAACAGGCTCTTGATCAAAGGAGGGCCGACAGGATGTGACATGGCCATAACAGGCAAAGGGTATATGACCACCCCCACATTCCTGACTTGGCTCGAGCACTTCCAAAAGCATACAAATGCAAACGAGAGCAATCCGATTTTGCCGATACTAGATAACCACGTGTCTCACACTTCTCTTCCAGCTGTGGCTTATGCCAAGAGCAATCACATTCAAATCCTGACGTTGCCTCCACACAGCAGCCATAGGACACAGCCTCTAGATCGAAACTTCTTTGGACCATTAAAAAAATATTACGATGCTGCCATTGACACATGGGACGTAAACCACCCAGGAGAAGTTTTCAATGTTTCCTGTGTTGCTGAAGCTTTCAAAGTAGCTTTCCAGAAAGCAGCCACTGTCGAAAATGCTGTAAATGGGTTTGCTTCAACAGGAATTTTCCCCTTCGAGAAGAATAAGTTTACCGATGACGACTTTCTTCCAGCTGAGGTGACAGATCAGGAACCCCCTAATGAACAAGAGAGTGAAGACATGGAGGACCCAGATAACCGAAAGACGATCGTTTTCAATCAGCCAGACCATACCGTTGAGGGAACCAACGTGCCTTCTGAATGTGAAGTTCTACCTGATCCAACACCCTCTACCTCCTCCACACATAATTCATTGGTTGATGCAGACCCAGGAGAAGTAATTGTCCTGTTCCCCAAAAATGGCAGTCAACCAACCAGCTCATCAATGGTTGCTGCTATTGATATCGCAGCCAAAGATAACGGTCAACATTCTCATCTTGGGGGCAAATCTCCAGAAGAAATAATTCCTATTCCGAAAATACAAATAAGAAGAAAACGGTCAGGACGAGGGTTGAAGTCCGTTTTGCTCACGTCAACTCCTCACAAACAAAAACTGGAAAATGAAGTGAAAGAAAAGTACGAACTGGCTGCTGAAAAGGAGAAACGCTTGGTGGCAAGAAAGTGAATGCAACTGTTTCCTCCTGAAAAAAAGGGTAAAAAATTGAAGAAGATGGTTGATTCATGGATCTCTTCAGAGTCTGAGGATGCAGTGTCCCTTCATGACAGTGACAGAGACCTTGATGTGGGAGGTCTGTTCTCTGAAAGTGAGACTGATGAAACAGACCTTCAAGAGGAGGCTGATAACCAGGGTTTGCTGTCGTCAAACGACTACACCGTCGTCAAAGTTCACGGAAAAACCAAGAACTCCTTCCGTCTTTACGTGGCTAAAATCCTCTCTGGAGGCCAAGTAGGATACGAATGTATGTTTTTCAAACGGTATCCTAACACCCTCAAATTCTCATAAACTGCAGAGGAAACCTTTGTTGACAAGAAAGACATTGTACTCAAACTGTCCAAACCTAATGAAATCCACAATGCAAGGTTTCATAAAATGATGAGTTTTCCAGACGATTTGACTGATTTTACTCTTTACTAGTCCACCATAGTCATAGTAACCATAAGGTAAAGGAAATTAAGGATTCCTAGTCACCTATTCTTTGTTTGGTTGGCAGTTCCTCTAGAAAAGTTCGTTTTATTTTATTTTTAATATCTACCTTCCATGTAAGATGTTATGGTTTCATTCTTTATGTGGTTGATGGTCGCAATTTACCTACTTCATGTTACCTAATACATTTATTTTTGACTTCCATGAAATGGGATAAGACTGAAATTGACCAAAAGGACTTTTGGAATGACTTCCGGGTGTCTATTCATTATTTGCGATTGTGTTTTTGTGATACAAATTTATTGTTTCATTAACTCTATGAGATTATCAATCTCATAGAGATTATTAATCTCAAAGGTTGTTACGTTTTGTAAAAAATATACTACAACAATAAAGATTTTTCCTCATGTTCTTGATATTTTTTCTCATATTTTCTTCCGTTGGGGTAATTATCCGCAGTGCGGACATTTACCCCAAAAAATGGGGCAAATGTCCGCAAAATCACTTTTGGCAAAAATGTTAATATCTCTCAGAATAAACCCAGTTCAAGGCTGGAGCTTTTATGAAAAGATGGGTAAGATCCTAAGCTTTTGATTCCATACCAAAAACTGAATAAAATCATCAAGTTGTGGCCCAAAAAATTCAAAAACCCAAAACTGCGGACACTTCCCCCCACCTACCCTAATTGTCGTGTTTCACTGTTGTGTGCTAAAGCAGTCAAGTTTTTGTGACTATGCTTTTCAGAACAACGTCGAACTTCCATCAGAGGGCGTAAGTTGTGCTATCTATTTAATACAATGGAAGCAGCTAGTTGAAGGGTTGAAGGCCTTTAATCCGACTTCAAACACCCATTAGCTTCTCACTGCCGCACTCTACAGAAATTGGATAGGAACTTAAATGAACTTATTCAGTCCCTTCCAAGCTGGTTGGTAATTTCACAAGCTGTTGAATGGGTGAAACGTGCACTCACGTACAAGGTCGACGCCCATACCCTCACCAACAAAGCCTCTGGATCCAAGACGTGCATTTCAACAAAACATCCAACCATCACAGCCTGGAACAATCGTCTTGAATGACATCAGACATCGACACATCTCAAAGTGTTACAAAAGTCAAGGACCACCAGATCGTTCATCCCGCCCAAAATACCAAATCCTCTTCAACCCCAGGAATATAGAATTTTCCTTGTAAAGTTTGCAGTGGAAGTCATGCCCTCCGTAAATGCAAAACATTCAAAGGGATGAATGTTGAAGAGAGACGGGATGTAATTCATTGTAACGATTTGTCTGCGAACTGCTTTATCTCGACACAGAATTCAAACATGTGTAGGTACCTACTTCCCGATTTGTTTGCCAGTGTCACAAAGCACACAATTCGCTGCTTTGCAAGGGTGTTGCGTCCATAAGGCCACTTGGGCCACTGCCCCGGCATCCAGAAACACAAAAAACTCCAAAAAAATGCCAACCATTTGTTCAGCTGGCATTCGAATTTCCCTCCGTATACTGTACCCTAGCATTTTTCACGAAGTTCAACAGCGACTCGACATAGTTCTCTCTCTCTGTCCCAACCTATGTCTGGCATGGCTGCGGCCAAGACAAGTAACTGTGAAGAAGAAGAAGACGACAGAGTTCTCTGGCTATGGATATTCGAGCATTTTATCGGAATATAGCTACAGTAATCGATGTCTTGCAATCGAAATCGAAACCCACGTTTTTGAAACTAATAGGTCCCGGGACCGGGTGTAGCCATGGTAACGGAGAAAAGTGGCCCGTCCGCGCAAGCTCAGTAGAGTAAAAATTTGGTTAGTCACGCCCCTTTTCGGCCCCGTCCCAACATTTCCATCCAAAAATCGTTTGTGTTCACAATCGATTGGATTGTTCCAATTCATCTTGTCATCTTGATACGAGATGCTTGTCCTTCTATCTGTCCTCCCCTAAAAATTCTTATAACTTTCGCCGTTCTGTTCCTATGTTGAGTTTTCAATTTTCTGCTTACGTTTCGAATTTCGTATGTTCCCATTCGAGTTCCCGGGGCAGATTTGGATTTGCGATAATTAAGTGCGTTGTGTCCTGTCTGTGGTCTTGTGGATTGATCGACGTCAACATACACAGATAAGTACCTGGCTTCTAGTCTGATTCTCCATCCAAGTAGGTACTGGCCGGCGGGTCATTACTTCGTTGTATTTTAGTCTAGTTCGTTTTTTTTAGTTGTTGTTTAGTTTATTTTTTTCTGTATTTTTGTACCACATGAATTCGGTGGCTAACTTACAGTCGAAATTTTCGACGTTTTCCTACGAGGATAGAGTGATGATTAAGTTTAGGAAGAGATAGACCTTTGCTGAGTATTAGTCAGTATGAAGCTATAGAACTTAAAGCTTCTGGTAATCCCGAGTACTGGTCAGAACTATTGTGAACACAGTGCTTACATTCTGACTTGCTAAGAGCTGCGGTTGATTAAAATCCACCCATTTCTCATAAGAAGACTCCACTGTTGGAAAACATTTACATGTATTTTGTAGAAAAAGCTGTTAATTTGTGTTCCAGTTTGGTGGCCCACCATTTTCAGAGCCCACGCACCGCTACTGCTGCTTTGTAGCAACTCGTTCAACTTTGCTAGAATTCGCGAAGTTGATGACGTATAACGGGACTGCGGACTACCCCTTTCCTCTCCACCTGTGTTCATGGATCGGACATGTAATTCCAGTTGTGAGGAATCTACTTTGAAAAAATTCGCTCTACCCTCACTTCCACCTGAGGACAGGTATTCTCAAAAAGCAGCGGGAGAATCAGCAATAGAGGACCTGTATTCAGTGATAAAATCATGCGAGTACCTATTCCAGCTTCCCAGATGTACACTTCTCACGTACTATATTCCCATTCAGCGTACCTATTCAATTGTTATGTCATTACGTCATATGAGCTGGAACAAGTATGCTTAGGCCACTCATTAGCTTTACAAGCGAAGGAACTAAGAACAAAAGGACGTCTACAGTCTACCAATCAAAATCAAAAGTTACGCTCGACTGCAATCGAAAACGAAACCTTTCATTCTAGCGGGCAATTATTAGAGACGTTCCGAAATATTTCCAAGGAATCTCTAATCTGCATTTGGTGTTTGCTGCCATGGGAAGCATATCCCAAGATATTCCCAGCTTGCTCTTCTTCGGCTGTGGATGTGAATAATTTACAACTTTTTGAAAGGATACGAATCAATACTCTCCATGTTCCCGAACTCTTCGAATGAACTCCAAGATCTCTATTTGCTGCTAATTACTTCCAACTTGCTTTGTGTTATTCAGTTTAGCTTCAGTGTGTTTCGGTATATTCTGGTGCATCTAGGCTGAAATTCATATATATACTCCTGAGGACAGCTGCTCCTCATACGGGGAGGATGTTACAAGCCAGTTCGAGGGAACTCCTTTGGTCAGCTCGACCCAGTTTTCCCGAACTCCCTTCAGGACATCGCCCTCCGGTTCAGTCTGCACTTTGTACGCGATTCTCTCCCGTTATACCATTGTGCTATTCATCTAATAACCCAATAAAATTAATATACGAGTATGTAATGTTCTATGTGTGGGATGTATGAGTATCATCCTTCTCAACCTGCACGTATCAAATCAACGCCCGGAACATTACACAAGGCCACGACTCGATTTCTATTCAAATAATTTTTGTACCACAATATTATCATTAGTAGATAAGAATCGCTTACCACGTAAATGTTAAAACTCAAGGATGTATAGAACAAAAAGGAACAACAAGACGGAACAAAAATGAAGGACCAACAACCCCAATTATTATAAAGTTGATGGGTGGGATGCAACCAATTGCCGAGCTTACCTGAAGAGAAAAATGCTTTAACTGGACTAATTATGATAGGAATGTCATCTGGGAGGTGACCCAACGTGTAGGCTTTGTGAAGTGTGGTCGAAAGTTTGCTAGCTTGGATGGAGACCAGATTTCCTCCAATTCCATTGATAACAGGTTGGAATGCAGAAAGATCTTCATATTGGGACATGAAGTGTTCAAGCACCAATCCACCGAATCTGCAATGAAAAATGCAAGAAATGAATCATACAGATATTGGCATTATGATCTATTATGTACCTCCAACTTAATTCTTGTAAACTTGTTTTATTTTTGCAACAGGAATAAGATTATCAATAATTAATAAGAAGTGCCGGGAAAAAGAAATGATCTCATATTTTCAGGTCTTACTTCCGGGATAGAGAGAGGTGGAGATGGTGAGAGGGTGAGGCAGGGGAGGGATGATGGAGAGAGACGGAGAGGTGGCCAAGTGAAAGTAGCACAATGAAAATACACGCCAATCGAAAATACACATTAATGATTTTATTAGGATCATAAATGGAAGTAGGTACCTAGTTATAATTATATAATTATTTAATATATAATTATTTTTAAACTTGATGCATCAATTGAAATATGTACAAACGTGATGGTTTGGTGATTTCAAATATGCTGATGGATGGTCAGGTGAACACAGAACTTCCCATGTCTATGTCAGTAGATTTGGAATACTGGAATACCTACCACATGGGTAGAGGAGCGGAGGGGAATATGGAATACCATAACACTGTTTGTCGTTAACAGGAGATACTAGGAGATTGTAGATTCGACTGAAGCAAACTTTCAAGTGTTGTTAACATATTCTTGATTGTTTAAGTCCTAACAAAATTTTTACATGCCGAATTTTCAGTAAACCAAACAGAGCTTTTGGAGGGTAATAATAAATTATGGATTAGGTACAGCGAGTATTATTATTATTATTATTATTAATTAAGGAATATTATTATTATTATTATTATTATTATTATTTGGTGGTCATCACCCGTGGGGGGTAAAAAGTGCCACGGGGTGACGCGAGTGAAGGGCCCAAGGGCCTATTCCCACCCACAAGTGCATGTGGATGGCTCAATGTTCGGGCATAATAACCTCCCCCAAAAACTCCCTCACCAGGCTACACGAAGCAATCAGCACGGCCTTCTGCATGTCCTCGTAAAGCCCACCAGCAACCCAAGGATCCTCAAACTTTCATGGAGTTTCTTGGGTATCACCCCGGTGGCAGACAAGATCACGGGAACGATCCATACCACCTCCTGCTCCCACATCGTCCTTAACTCGTTAGCAAGGGATAAATACTTATTTACCTTCTCCCTGTGCTTGGCTTCGAGGTTTGATGTGAGAGGTACAGAGATGTCAATTAGGTAGGTCGTTCCCTCTGCCTTGTGCACAAGGACAATATCAGGCCGGCGCGCGATGATTGGCAGATCGGTCGGTAGTTCCTTGTCCCAATAGATCTTGTAATTTTCATTCTCCAAGTACCTGACTGGCTCATCCTGGAAGTAGCGCGTCCTGTCCTAAACAAGAGCGTGCTTTAATGCCAACTCTTGATGGACTATACCCGCCACCATGTTGTGCTTATACAGGTACTTGGTGGGACCAAGGGCCGGGCAACCCGCCAGGACGTGGTCTATTGTCTCACCAGTGGCTCGACAAATGCTACACACGTCCTGTACTCCAGCTTGCCGGATGATGTACTTCCGGTAGTTGCGGGTCGCCACAACCTCGTCCTGTATGGCGATCAAGAACCCTTCGGTTTCGACATACAGGGAACCAGTCACCAACCATCTGCAAGAGGCAGAGCTGTCGACAGTGGGGGACAGGAGCTGTGCGCGGAATCGCCTATGCAGCTCCTTCGCTCCCCAGGCCTCAACTTTGGCCACATCCTCAACCACTTTCCCAAGAGGGTCAGCATTAGGCATGCACAGACTGAGGGGGGTAATACCCTCGTCCACCTGACAAACTGCGTTTGCAATGGGGCTGATGGTAACGCGACCAAGAAAGTACTCCTGAAGCCTGCCGATAGCAGAGGTTGGAGATGTCAGGGAATCCCCGACCCCCAACACTGCGTGGAAGCATGACTCTCTCAACTGCCGACTTGGGGTGATGAGCCCGGAAGGCAGTCGATTGAGTCCTGACTAGGCGGTCCAGGGACGCAAGCTCAGAATCGTGCCACTTCACAACCCCAAACGAGTATGTCAGCAGGGAGGCTGCATAGATGTGAATGGCCCTGACCATGTTGCGGGAGTTGAGACCTGACTTTTGAAGTGCCGAAGCCTCGAGCGAAACCTTTCAGTCAGAGTCCGCTTGATGGAACCACGGTCAAGGCCGGCAGCCTCCGCATACCCTAGTACTTGTAACACTGACCCTCCTCCAGGGAATCGATTAAGGAGGCGGATGATCGAAGCAAAAATGGCTCAACCTCCACAAACTGGCGATGCTTGAGGGTGCTCAGCCTGCATTTATCGACTCCAAACCTCATATGGATGTCTGTACTAAACTCCTCAGTCAGATGCAGAAGGTAATCCAACTGACACCTTGTAGAGGCAAACAGTTTCAGATCATCCATATAGAGCAAGTGGCTAACTATTGTGAGACCGTCTCGTCCACCTTGGAAGTACTTCAGCTTCCAGCCCACTTGACTCCTCTGGAGGCTACGGGAAAGGGGGTTCAGCGCATCACAGAACAGCAGGGCGCTCAAAGAGTCCCCCTGAAATATGCCACCCATCACCCTGATCTCCCCCGCATCCATTAACCCAGAAGAAGTAACAGAGGCAACAGAGCAGGCTGACAAGATGCTTGTCAACTTTGTACATTTCCAGCACCCTCAAGATCCATGAGTGAGGCACACTGTCGAACGCCTTGGCATAGTCGATGTAGGACGTGTAGAGGTCCAAGTGCCTTCGCCTCGCCAGACCCATAACCACCCCGTCAATGGTAAGCTGCTCCTTACAGCCCATTGAGCCCCGAACACATCCTTTCTGCTCATCGGCCAGGATGCCGTGGAGCTCAAGGTGGTCGCTGAGCTTTCTGCAAAGTACAGCTGTAAGGAGCTTGTATTCCACAGACAGACAGGTGATCGGCCGAAAACCGGCCGGGTCTGTGGTAGGGCCCCCCTTCGAGATAAGCTGCGTCAGGCCTATACAGAACTCCGCAGGGAACTCAGATGGTCGCCTTATGGCCTCCGAGAAAGCCCCTGCAAGAGCAGCATGGGCAGACTTGAACTTTTTGAGCCAGAAGTTTTGCAGCTTACTCAGTCCTGGTGCCCTCCAGCTGGCAAGCTCGGCAATGGCCTGCGACACGCCCTCAGCAGTGATTTAGATGGGGACCATGGATGGGCAGTTCCTCATAGAATCACTCTCCACACGAATCCAGGCAGCCTGCTCATTATAGGACACTGGGGCGGACCAGATTCCAGCCCAGTAGTCCCTCAGCCCTCCAGGGCTGGGCGGATCAGTGACGACTGTATCCTCCTGATGAAGGGAACGGTAGAAACCCTTTTCGCTACGAGCAAACAGCCAGTTATCGTAGGAGCGCCGATAGTTCTTACGGTAGCGCTGAGCACGCTTCCGCAGGCGTGGTTGCACCCACCCCAGCATATCGACGGGTGATCACCAAGATCCTTCGGTCTAGCCTCCAACCTCGGCAACCTGCAACATGCTGGCTAAGCTGTGCAATATTAGCTCGCAGGTCCTTAATTTTTGCATCTAACCTGCGAAGCCATGGCGGCTCCGTGGAACCACGCCCTCCCTGACCGGGCAGTCAGCCAACAGGAGGGACCTGCTCTCCGTTGAGATGGGCCACAGTGACCGCTCCACAGAACAGGAGATCAGAGATTTCCCGCAGGCCCACACCATCACTCAGCCGTTCCCCAATGAGTGCATCCACACAGCCAAGGATCCGGTCTGTCTCGCCACTAGTCCTCCAACGAGGAAGGACTGGACGAAACTCAAGAGCCATCCCCCGGAACTCAGCATGAGCCTGACAAAAAGCAATCCACTCCCACCCCCTCAACAGGAGTGGGGTCGGCTGGTGGTTCTGCCGACGGACCCTCAGGTTGTTTGCCCCCATCACTGCCCTCATCACCGCCCTCTGCCACAGTGGCCTGCTCTGCCTCGTCCGGAGACTCAGGTGCCTCCAGCACTTCCTGCCGAATCCTGTCTACTGTTCGGCTACTGAGTCTCCGCTTTGTCATCACCGCATGCAGCTGCCCCGACACAACTTGCCTGGTGAGATGCGAGTACTGGGGGTACTGGCAGACAAATCTTTCAATCTTTCATGCAGTTCTTGCCAATGTCCGCCAGTCTCAGCTCCTCCATCAGTGATCTCGAAGTACACCCGGACAAGGAACTCATTCATTTCTCTGGTCCATGTAGTCTGGGTGCCCCGACTGGTGGCTGGATGGGGAGGGGGCTGTAAAGCCACCCCAACTCCACCAGCACGGGGGCGCAGGCTCCTAGAGGTGCCCGCGCCCAGATCATGAGAAGGGCTGGATCGACCACTAAGCCCTCCGGCCGTTTCCGCGCCGGTATGTCTTTCTGAGGGGGAAGCCTTCCGTCCCTCTGCCCCCCGCCCCCTCTCTTGATCGATCGGTGGTTCCTCTTCTGCTGTTGGAAACAGAGTGTAGTTTCGGGTGAACATGGGAGTTAGCCATGGCCACCCTAGCCAGGTCGCAGGGCTGCTGCGTTGAGGGCCCCTGGCTTCACCTTGCTGCCTTTCACCCTTCACCAGGAACCAGAAGGGGCTAATTCCAGAGACTGCCCTTACGGTCTGGGCACTCTGGATGCAGCAGTTCCCGTTTAGTACGCCTTTTACGACATGCAGGGAATACAGCAGGTATATTCTAGCAGCCACTACCTTCAGGGCGCTTATTATTATTATTATTATTATTATTATTATTATTATTATTATTATTATTATTATTATTATTTGGTGGTCATCACCCGTGGGTGGTAAAAAGTGCCACGGGGTGGTGCGGGGTGGGGGCGTGGGGGTATTATTATTATTATTATTATATAAGTTGAACTTCACATTATGACCTTATGCTACCTTATACTATTTATAATATAAGGTAAACTTGTTAGCCGAAATGGAATGCTCGGTGCTTCGCACCTCGCTCTTGAATTTGCATATAGAAACCTGTTTTATGTAGGTATATTGAAAACTGATCATTATTATTCACAAGTAATTACTTAATCGTAGTAACATTACCAGCTGGGCCAAAAAGCCGCCCGCCAAACAGCGTTGAAAGAAATTTCAAGGTTTGGGGGAAAGGAGCAGGTCCCTATACCTACTCAAATCCAACAGAACCGGGAAGGAACCGGTTTCTATATGCACCTACAAGAGCGAGGTGCGGAGCACCGATCATGCCGCTTCGACGGGAAAAACGGATATCAGTCCTTTTTGCGGCTAAGGAGGTTTTTTGGCGGGTAAATTTTTACAACAGGTTGTTTTTGGCGGGGGGGGGGGGGGGGAACACATCTAGTTTGCGGATGAGGTTTTTTGGCGGGTAAATTTTTGCAACAGTTTTTGGGGTTTTTGGGGAATATAACATCTTTTTGCATTGATGAAGTAAACTTTTTTTTTCAAGTAGGTAAGTAGGTAGGTACCTTAAACTTTTCCCAGTAGGTACCTACTTACTCAGTGTCCATTAACTATCCATTAACTACTTAGTACCTACCTACTCAGTACTACCTCCTTAGTACCTACTAATTACTAACTACTCAGTACCTACACAGTACTATCTACTTAGTACCAACTCTGGAGGTACCTACTTACGTTTTTTGGCGGGTAAATTTCTACAACAATCAAAAATCGAGAGAAGGTCCCTCTTGAGAATCGTTTAGTGCATCGGAATCGATTATAATAAAAAGTTCACTCATCTGCTAGTCGTACTAACCGAACAATGTCGCCGACAAGGGCGGTTTTCGCCTTATTTCTAAGGAAATTAGATTTACATGCCCAATTACAATTTAAAAAAAAATCAAAGATCGAGCAAAGGTCCCTCCTAGAGAATTGTTTAGTGAATCGCAACCGATTATGACAATAAAAAAATTCATTCATCTACTAGTCGTACTAAACAGGCAAATTCACAGAAAAGGGGTGTTTTCGCCTATACCTGAGGAAATTCGATGTACATATATGCCCCATTAGAGTTAAAAAATAGAAAATCCAGCAAAGGTCCCTCCTAGAGAATCATATAGTGAATCGGAATCGACTATGAGAATAAAAAATTTCAATCATCTACAGGTCGCACTAACCAGGGTAATTTGCCGAAAAAAGGGACATCTTCACCTGTTTCTGACGAAACCGGATGTATATGCCCATTATAATGAAAAAATCAACAATTGAGCAAAGGTATCTCCTAGAGAATTGTTGAGTGAATCGGAATCGATATTGAGAATCAAAAAATTCACTCATTTACAAGTTGTAATAACTGGGCAAATTTACCAAACAGGGGTGTTTTCGCCTATTTCTAAAGAAATTCGATGTATACATTTTTTAATTTTAATAGGGCGTATAAATATGCCCCATTAGTTTACCTAGTGAATCGGGATCGATTATGAGAATCAAAAAGTTCACTCATCTACATATCGTAAAGACGAAGACGACAAAAGTATATTTCTGAGGAAATTTGATGCATACCAATGCCCCATTATAATTAAAAAATCGAAAATCGAGCAAAGGTCCCTCGTAGAAAATCTTCTAGTGAATCGTAATCGATTATGAGAATCAAAAAATTAACTCTTCCACTAGTTGTAGGTAGGTATTAACCGGACAAAGACACCAAAAAGGGGTGTTTTCGCCTATTTCTCAGGAAATTTGATGTATATGCCCCATTATAAGTTTAAAAACCACAGTCATGCAGCATGGCTATAAGAGCGAATTTTCGAAGAAATAACTGATTTTATGTAAAATGTGATGTTTGGGATATCCGTAACAAATTTTTTGTTCCATTTTTTGCCGAGTAAAACCTCGGTTTGTAGATTTTCCAACGCTGAACACGATGGTGAAGTCAGAATTGCGATATCCCATTCCGTTATCAGATTAGAGCAGACGGACCAGGAAGAACATCTCAAGAAATAACCATGTTCCTTCATCTTCAAAGTGCTCCAGTTTGAGAACGGAATGAGATATCGCAATTCTGATTTCACCATCGTGTTCAGCGTACAAAAACCTTTAAAATGAGGTGTCACTTGTCAGACTGTTTCATTTTGGGAATTTATGGGTAATTTCCCCCCCCCCTAAAACTCCCCAAAACTCCCCCTTAGAGTGACCCGATTCTGCCCATCTACGAACTTAGCCTGTCGATTGCCAAGACAGATTTTTCGTGCAAATTTGAACTTTTTATCTCAATTCTTTCGAGAGTTATCGTCTGGAATGACACATACATATATAAATATATATATATATATATATATACACTTGACAGGTGATGTGGCGTCCATACGTTGTCCTTTTCCTACCATTATGACCTCCGCTAGATTTGTGACTTCCGAATCGGAGGTCATAATGTTTTTTAACGTTATCTTACCCCCACCTACCTCCATGGCTTCAATTTTACCTCCTACTCCTTCCTTAGTCTTGTTAGTAAGCCATCATTCATTCAGTCAAACAAAAAATATCCTTCCCAACCCCTGGCAGGAGTTTTAGGAGGAGGTCATACTGGTTGCCAAGTGAAAAATGCTGTATAATTTAGTTCACGGGTATATAACCTAGGTAGCGCTTAGATCATGAGTGTATATTACCGTTTGACCACCTCTGTGACCTCCACGAGATGTGGCAACGTCGCGTTGCTTTGTTCTCAACTTGGACGCCAGTCTGCCATTACCCTGTCAATGCTTGAGTTCTACTGTGTGTAGCCAACGGAGACGAAATATGGAGGAAATGTACTGTGTTGTGAAATTCCATCGATCCGGTTTATTGAAAGTCTCTGATTTCAGTTTAAATTACAGATGAACAATACGGATGAAAGCCTTTGTTTTCATAATTTTTTTTGCCATTCATGTATTATTTCAAAATACATAATAGACCAAAATGTATTGTTTATCGTTTCACAATAGGTCGACCTGTTAGGCCTCCTGAGATGTGATTAGGTCTTAGATGGAACCTCTGCGAAATTTTAGATTTTGTAGTCTCTCTATAGGGCAAAAGTACCCTAATGTGGGCAATAAATAATCCACAGGACGATCATCAACCTAACCTGTTCGAGTTGTTTAATGCAGTCAATGGTATATTTTGGTTGGAATCGAGCATGAAAAAATCGCGTTCTTCAATATTATTACTTGGTGTCTGGTATGTGTATAAAAAGTTCCAGTCGTGCAGCATGGCTATATGAGCGAATTTTCGCAGGTTTCAACTTCTGGCCATTTATATTGTCTTTGAAGAAAATCCCTACTACAATCTGCCTCTTAAATTTTGGAAATCGTTCACCTTCACAAAATACAGTACTTCTGTCAATTTTTGAATTTATGGTGATTTTTACTCATTTTCACCCTTGAGTCCCCTCTCCCATTTCCGCCAAAGTTAATGACAATTAACCATATTCAAGAATGAGTTTTTCTATCTTGGTTCACTATCCCACATCACAATCAATGATTCATTTGATTTTTTTAAATCCCCCCCCCCCCCCCCACTGAAACTAACCCATTTCCCCCCCTTAAAGTGTTTGGAAACACTCACCTTTGACAGTACATGCGGGTTGAATCACAGATGGTCGCATATCAAAACCATTGAAATCGTACCGTAACTTTCGTTTGCAAATGCACAAACGTGAAATACTTGAAACGCACTAAATACCTTAAATATTGAGTAAACCTTTGTGTAATAATTTGCAGCGTTTTTTTATTGCATTTTCGGAACTTATGGTTACTTGGAAGGTCGATCAGCAATAATATTTTGACGGTTTCTTATACATTTCATTGAAATCGTATTGTAACTTTTGTCTGCGCATGCCCAAACATGAAATGATGAACATTTCCTTGCGCTACTAACTACGCGACAAATAGTCGCAGAAAGCTGAAATTTCCAAGGTACACGCGGGTTGGATGGCAAACTGCCGCATATCAAGATCATTGAAATCGTACCGTAACTTTCGTCTGAGCATGCGGAAGCGTCAGATCCTCATAGCGCCCATAACTACCCCGCAAATCGTCGTAAAACATTTAAATTGGAAGATAGATGGAGTTGAGGTGTTGGATGGCCTCAACTGCATGTAACCCATGAATGGGTTCTCCATCTGTCCACTGAATGATCCTACCCAACTATTCTATACGTTAATGTGATTCAAGTGAGGAACCTATAATACTGCCTACTCGAATTGGCAGACTTTGTTTTCTTCAATGTGCAACATTCTATACCTTGTGAGAAAAAATATGCAATTTAGGGGTTGAGCGCGAAAAAACCGAACTGGTCAAACCAAACCTACAAAATTTGTTTCCAATCGTTTCCCATTGAGTCAATTTAGCCAATTTGGTTGGCCCTACCGCCAAATTCATGTGAGGCAAAAAGTGTTCAATTTTCTACTTTTTATTGATTGCCAATCTTTTCATATTTTTCATTTCAAATTTCTCCGCACTAAATGCTCGCGACTATGTTGTGCTAAGTTGAAGTAGGTCCTACCCATTGGATATATTTTAAAACAGTAGGTTTTGGTTTATTATTTTCAATCATGAACCTTTGGAATCGAGCACGAAAAATAATAAAATTTTAACCCCCCTCCCCACCGAAATTTGATGGTTTACGTTTCAAGGTATGTAGATTCCGAAAATGCAATTAAAAGAACGCTGCAAATTATTACAAAAGTTTATTACTTACCTGTATAGATCCCCCTTCTGCGTAGATCACTGTTTTGTGTGGTCAATACCCTCGAGCTCCTCCCAGGAAAGCCCTAAATCGAGTACCTACTGTAGCCGGCCCCGAATTAAAGTTTCCTACAAATGCGCGGGATTCATTAATTCAATAATTAATTATTTTGTAATTATTCATGAAGCATAGGGCAAATAATAAACCGTTGTGTAATAATTTAACTGTATAGGTGACCCTTCTACGTAGATAGTATAATTAACCGTTGTACAGTAATTTACCGTTGAGTAATAATTTACCGTTGAGTAATAGTCTGCCCATCAATAATACTCCAACGGTTGTTTAAGTTGCAAAAGTACCTACCAACAAACTCCAGCCCCTTCTTGTTAGATGGTATAATGAACCGTTGTTTAATAATTTACCGTTGTGTAATAATTTACTATTGTGTAATCGTTTACCCATCAATAATACTTCAACGTTTGTTCAAGTTTCACTACCTATCAACAAACACCAAAAGAGCCATAATTTTTCAAATGAAATAATATCACAGAACAACCAACTCGACTTCATACTCCGTGAATATAATCAGGTGCTCCCTACCAATGATGATTCCGGGGCCAATATCCGATTTTTGCCGCGTCCCTAGCGATGATATCTGGGCTGAATGTATACAATTTCATTCACCCTCCTGTTGACAATAGCCTGTCGGTGCAAATTTCCGAGCCTTTCTGTGAACGAACGGCTGGACGGACAACCGGGTGGTTTTAAAAAACTCCCAAATTCGAGAACTATTTAAAACTGTTAAAAAATTCGATGTGACGGCGTCCTGTACCTTTCAACCCGAATTGTTCACCCCTAAAAGATGACTGACATTAAAGCCAAGCTTCAAGGACCAACTGGACCCCAAATGGGACCTATAAATCGAATTTCGTCAATTTTGATTCATGATAACTAAGAAAGTTTTTTTATTGCATAATATGTATTGCATTTTCGGATTCTACATAACCTGAAACGGAAACCATAAAACTTTGAGGGGGGTTAAAATTTTTTTTTACGCCGTACATAGCACTTTTCTTAATTACCATGAACAAAAATTTACGAAATTTGGTTTATAGGTCCCGTTCGGGGTCTAGTCGATCCTCAAAGCTCGGCGTTACTGTCAGTCATCTCTAAAGGGTTCAAAATAGGGGTTGCAATTTTCAGAACGCCGAAGCTCGAAAACTTCCCGTATGGTATGGTTTTTTTTTTGGTGCGTTTTTAAATTGATCTTGAACTAAAGCATTTTTTGAGACCACCTGGAGGAATGTACGACCAGCCGTTTGTTTGCACCGAGAAGCTTCGTCAACACGATCGTGAATCAAACAGTATAAATCCGGCTCAGATATCATCGCTAGGGAGCATCTGATTATAATCAAGGATGGCTGTATGAAGTCGAATTGGTTGTTCAGTGATATTATTCCATTTGAAAAATGATGGATCTTTTGGATTTTGTTGGTAGATAGGTTTTGTTGACAGGTTTGCAACTTGAACAAAGTTGAAGTATTACTGATGGGTAAATTATTAAACGATGGCAAATCATTACACCACAGTAAATTACACAGCGGTAAAGTATTACACAACGGTAAATTATTATACGACGGTAAATTATTACACAACGGTAAATTATTATACGACGGTAAATTATTACACAACGGTTCATCATACCATCTACGTAGAAGGAGCTTGATTTTGTTGTCAGGTACTTTTGCAACATGAACAACCGCTGAAGTATTGTTAATGGGCAAATTATCACACAACGTTCATTATACTGTCTACGTAGAAAGGGTACCAGTACAGGTGAATTATTACACAACGGTTTATTGTTTGCCTTACGATTCATGAATAACTATAAATAATTAATGATTGCATTATTGAATCCCACGCATTTGTAGGAAACTATAATTCCGGGGCCCGCTCCAGTACTAAATTTAGGGCTTTGCTGGGGGGGGGGGGGGAGCTCGAGTGAATTCACCACAGAAAACAGTGATCAGCATCTATACAGAATAATAATAAAGCGTTGTGTAATAATGTGCAGCGTTTTTTATATTTTTAATCAGCGCAATGAGTGTATGAGCATGAAACAATCAATTTTTGAAACTTGTCCAATTGATCACATTGGGCCAATTTGGTTGGTCTTCCGGAAAATTCATATGAGGCAAAAACTGTTAATTTTCGTTGTTCCGTTGACCGCCATTTTAAAAATATTTTTTGGTTCAGACTTATTCGCTCGAAATCGTAACTCCCAACCAATTTTAAATGGCCTTGGTGGTTAGTTATGGACGGAAACATTTTATATACGTGACTAATTAGCATATTTATACATGTAGAGCTCAGCTACGCGGAAAAGTGGGTGAAGTTGACAATTTAAAAAAAAGTATTTCCAAGACCGGAAAATATGGTATTCAAAAAGGCCTGGCTTCGAAATCTCTCGCCCCTGCTCAACTTTGATGCAAAAGCTCGATCTATTTTACGTGATGTAACTTTGGGATGGCTAATTCAACATTGTAAGCTATGAAAACATTCTAACTTTGTAGTAAACTGGCATGCAATTATCTTTGAAGATTAGTAAGTGAAAATCAATATGAAATTACAAGTTCGTGCGAAATCCCGAGTTTCATACTACCCTTCTTTTTCAGGCTTTGTGAATTTAGATTAGAACGACTCGTAGAAAAAGAAACAAAAACATCTGAAAAATGTTAAAGGTTTTCATGATTTCAAGGAGAGGTAGTAAACCTTAAAATTAGATTCCGTATTGTTCTCGTACCCTACCTATTTCAGACTCAGGGGCGGATCCAGGATTTTTTTCCGGGGGGGGTCACAGGGTAGAACAATATAAAAAATAACAAAAAATAACAAAATAACCAAACGAACAATACAAACCGAATTTTCAACCTTATGCCTAAACTCGTCCAATTTGTCTACTTACAAAATTAATTGTATTTATTTATAAAATTCATTGTTTATGTAAAAAATATTTTTCAATATCTATTAATTATTTAACTGATAAATGTATTTATTTTCAATTTTCTTCTAAAAAAGTGTCCTAACGTGTTTTCAAACAAATTGGCGCATTTTATGGCAGCGTAGCTAACTTCAGAGTTTGCAAATCAAATAATTGAAACCACAACAATCTATTGTTGATCTCAGTGAATTCAGTATCGTTTTTACTGAATTTGGCAAGAAAGAAAACGAGAACGAAACAAAAACAAGATAATAATTAACAAAAATAAGAAGAAATAAACAAGGTGTAATTTGACGGACACACCAAGGTAAATTTATTGACATAATTGTATATAAAGTAACATTGGTAGGACCAAGTGTACGATTATATTCGACTAATTTTGACATTTTTGATCGAATCATTTTAGATTTTTTATAGTTCTTTTTTGTTTTCAGTTTTTTTAACACTGTCTACCGTTTGTGTAATTAGAAATTACAGTAATTAGTGGCGAGGTTTGTTTCTGGTTTTTGATTTCACAAAAACTGGGTTCGTTTTCGTTTGGTTTTTTTGTTTTCGGGTTTGTGAACAATTCGTTCAGCTCTGCTTTTTGAAATGCAGGCTGATTCTGGGGGGGGTCATGACCCCTGTGACCCCCCCCCCCTTGGATCCGCGCCTGTTCAGACTTTACGCAATTGGATAGGAACGACTGGCAAAAAATGCGCAGGAAATGAAGTTGATGAAGCTGATGGAGTTGATTTATCAGGATTTTGTAAGACGTGAAAGTAAATTTTGAAATGAATTTCTAACATTTTGAAAAATACCTACAGCGCGTCCCACTATCTACCTGTTTTCGGCTTTGTTGATTTCGAAGTGAACGACTCTTAGAAAAGGATTAAGGAATAAATCTGATGAATAATACGATTCATCAAATTTTTCTATATTCTTAATTTTTCAAGCTTATTCTGTTACAACAGTAACAAACTGTGAAGTCCGAAAAAAAAGGTTTCATTGAGTAACAATCACGTGGATTTCAATTTTCAGGCTTACCAAGTTACGGTTACGGTATTGGAAAGAGATGGTTTTCTTGTGAAATGGGAATTTCATTTTAAACATTTCCTTTTTCCACTTGAAAAATCATGAAAAACAGTAACATTGATCAAATTTATTTGATATACCTTTTCTACCAGTCTTTCCCATCCCTATTCTCAAGGTCTGAAGGAGGTACTTAGGAAAGTTGTGAGGAGCGCTTTTTTTTGCAAGAAATTGGAATTTTATATTGAAATATCTCATATCTCATATTGATAAATATGATGAATCGTATTACTTATCACATTTATTCCCTGCCCCTTTTCTACGAGTCGTTCACTTTGAAATCAACAAAGCCCAAAATAGGTAGATAGTAAGTAGCGCTGTAGGTTTTTGGCACAATATTGGAAATTCACTTTAAAATGTACAAAATCCTGATAATTCTTACAAAATCCTGATGTATCGCATCATTCATCAAATTTATTTCCTCCGCCTTTTTACCAGTCGTTCCCATCCAAATTCGTAAAGCCTAATATAGTATAGGTAGTATAGGTAAGAAGCACACACAAATCGGAATTTCATTTTAAAATTTACCATCGCCCCTTGAAATCATGAAAACCTGTAACATTTATCAAATGGTATTGTTTTTTTTTCTGCGAGTCGTTCCCACCCAAATTCACAATTCCTGAAGAAGGTAGGTAGTGGGAAACGCGGGTTTTCGCACAAACTTGTGATTTCATTTTGAATTTCACTTTCTAATGTTCAAAGATAATTGCATGTCAGTTTACTACAAAGTTAGAATGTATTCATAGCTTACAATGTTGAATTAGCCATCCAAACTTACATCACGTAAAATCGAACGAGGTTTTACAGAAAAGTTGATCAAAGGCGCGAGATTTCGACGTCAGTCCTTGTTGAATTGGAGTAGGTACCTTATGTCCTGGTCTTGGGAATACGTTTTTTAAATCGTATATGCGGGTTCTTTAGGAGAGATTTGGCAACGCTGCCGGAACTCGTAATACTGGTCATGTGGAAAATTGGGAGGATATACAGAAGGCACAAATACGGTCAACTATACGGATGTAGCAAATGTGGTCAAATGAAATGAGGCGGATGGTGAATATAGACCGGAGGCCGCAAGATGCTACAAGCGGTTAGATGCCACAAAGGTGGTCAGGTTTATATATATATATATATATATATATATATATATATATATATATATATATATATATATATATATATATATATATATATATATATATATATATATATATATATGTATATATATATATATATATATATATATATATATATATATATATATATATATATATATATATATATATATATATACACGTTTTCTCTCCTTAACGAACACCGGGAGTTAATGAACACCGGCTGTATTGAACAGATTTTAGACGTCTCCGCTAGACTATAACGCAAGACATGTGTGCCATATAGGTTGGTGTTATTCAGCTTGAAGGAGACAGGGCAGGGTGTTCATTAACCCTATTCCCGTATCACAGAGGAATTCCTTCAAGATTATCCCCTTCAGAACTTGGACCTGTTACCCGCCTCACACAAACTTCCCCTTCCACCTTCACGTTTGCAACTTGTACTTCAGACTTGGGACTGACTTGTTCAATAGGAGATGGTGTTACAAATCATATTATCTCATTCGTACAGCATAAAATCCGTGAAAAAAGGTATCATTGTGTAAAAATCTAGCGGATTTCAATTTTGAAGCTTATTTTTTAACAGGAGGGTGGTTGGACTAGAGTGGGGGTAATTATTTATGAATTATCTTACTGTTATAGTAAAAAACCGGAAAAAATTTAGCATTATGTAAAAATCACCCGTATTTCAATTATCAAGCCCATTCTGTTATGAGAGGTGTTGGACTAGAGTGAGGATAATTACATGAAAATTATCTTATTCTTAGAGTAAAAAATTGGGGGGGAATGGTTGTCATTATGTATAAATCACACGGATTTCCATTTTCAAGCTTATTCTGTTATGGAGGTTGTTGGACTAGAGTGGGGGTAATTATTTATGACTTATCTCATTCTTACAGTTAAAAACTCAGGAAAAAGGGTATCACTACGTAAAAACCACGCGGAATTCGATTTTCAAGCTTATTCTGTTATGGGGGGTGGAAAGACTAGTAGTGGGGGTAATTATATGAATTTTCTCATTCTTACAGAAAAAAATCGGGAAAAAGGAGTCATTCTGTAAAAATCACACGGATTTCCATTTTCAAGCTTATTCTGTTATGGGAGGTTGTTGGACTAGAGTGGGGGTAATTATTTATGACTTATCTCATTCTTACAGTTAAAAACTCGGGAAAAACGTATCACTACGTAAAAACCACAAGGATTTCGATTTTCAAGCTTATTCTGTTATGGGGGGTGGTAGGACTAGTAGTGGGGGTAATTATATGAATTTTCTCATTCTTACAGAAAAAATCGGGGAAAAAGGAGTCATTCTGTAAAAATCACACGGATTTCCATTTTCAAGCTTATTCTGTTATGGGAGGTTGTTGGACTAGAGTGGGGGTAATTATTTATGACTTATCTCATTCTTACAGTTAAAAACTCAAGAAAAAGGGTATCACTACGTAAAAACCGCGCGGATTTCGATTTTCATGCTTATTCTGTTATGGGGGGTGGTAAGACTAGTAGTGGGGGTAATTATATGAATTTTCTCATTCTTACAGAAAAAATCGGGGAAAAAGGAGTCATTCTGTAAAAATCACACGGATTTCAATTTTCGAACTTATTCTGTTATGGGAGGTTGTTGGACTAGAGTGGGGGTAATTATTTATGACTTATCTCATTCTTACAGTTAAAAACTCGGGAAAAACGGTGTCACTACGTAAAAACCACAAGGATTTCGATTTTCAAGCTTATTTTTTAACAGGAGGTGGTTGGACTAGAGTGGGGGTAATTATTTATGAATTATCTTACTGTTATAGTAAAAAACCGGAAAAAATTTAGCATTATGTAAAAATCAACCGTATTTCAATTATCAAGCCCATTCTGTTATGAGAGGTGTTGGGACTAGAGTGAGGATAATTACATGAAAATTATCTTATTCTTAGAGTAAAAAATTGGGGGGGGGAATGGTGTCATTATGTATAAATCACACGGATTTCCATTTTCAAGCTTATTCTGTTATGGGAGGTTGTTGGACTAGAGTGGGGGTAATTATTTATGACTTATCTCATTCTTACAGTTAAAAACTCAGGAAAAAGGGTATCACTACGTAAAAACCACGCGGAATTCGATTTTCAAGCTTATTCTGTTATGGGGGTGGTAAGACTAGTAGTGGGGGTAATTATATGAATTTTCTCATTCTTACAGAAAAAATCGGGGGAAAAAGGAGTCATTCTGTAAAAATCACACGGATTTCCATTTTCAAGCTTATTCCTGTTATGGGAGGTTGTTGGACTAGAGTGGGGGTAATTATTTATGACTTATCTCATTCTTACAGTTAAAAACTCAGGAAAAAGGGTATCACTACGTAAAAACCACGCGGAATTCGATTTTCAAGCTTATTCTGTTATGGGGGGTGGAAAGACTAGTAGTGGGGGTAATTATATGAATTTTCTCATTCTTACAGAAAAAATCGGGGAAAAAGGAGTCATTCTGTAAAAATCACACGGAATTCAATTTTCGAACTTATTCTGTTATGGGAGGTTGTTGGACTAGAGTGGGGGTAATTATTTATGACTTATCTCATTCTTACAGTTAAAAACTCGGGAAAAACGGTATCACTACGTAAAAACCACGCGGATTTCGATTTTCAAGCTTATTCTGTTATGGGGGGTGGTAGGACTAGTAGTGGGGGTAATTATATGAATTATCTCATTCTTACAGAAAAAATCGGGGAAAAAGGAGTCATTCTGTAAAAATCACGCAGATTTCCATTTTCAAGCTTATTCTGTTATGGGAGGTTGTTGGACTAGAGTGGGGGTAATTATTTATGACTTATCTCATTCTTACAGTTAAAAACTCGGGAAAAACGGTATCACTACGTAAAAACCACGCGGATTTCGATTTTCAAGCTTATTTTGTTATGGGGGGTGGTAGGACTAGTAGTGGGGGTAATTATATGAATTATCTCATTCTTACAGAAAAAATCGGGGAAACAGGAGTCATTCTGTAAAAATCACGCAGATTTCCATTTTCAAGCTTATTCTGTTATGGGAGATAGTTGGAATAGAGTGGAGGTAATTATTTATGACTTATTTCATTCTTACAGTTAGAAACTCGGGAAAAAGGGTGTCATTACGTAAAAACCACGCAGATTTCGATTTTCAAGCTTATTTTGTTATGGGAGGTGGTAGGACTAGTAGTGGGGGTAATTATATGAATTTTCTCATTCTTATAGGAAAAATCGGGGAAAAAGGAGTCATTCTGTAAAAATCACACTGATTTCAATTTCCAAGCTTATTCTGTTATGGGAGGTTGTTGGACTAGAGTGGGGGTAATTATATATGAATTATCTTATTCTTAGAGTAAAAGGGGTATCATTACGTAAAAACCACCCGGATTTCCATTTTCAAGCTTATTCTGTTATGGGAGGTGGCTGGACTGGTGTGGGGGTAATTATTTATGAATCATCTCATTTTTACAATAAAAAATCGTGGAAAAAAGGTATCGTTATGTAAAATGAGTGGATTTCAAGTTTCAGTCTTATTTTAAGGGAGATGGTAGGACTGGAGTGGGTGTAATTATTTGTGAATTATCTTATTTTGCTTAATAAATCCCGGAAAAAAGTAGCATTATGTAAAAATCACACAGATTTCACATTTTAAGCGTATTCTGTTATGAGAGGTGGTGGGACTAGAGTGGGGGTAATTATTCATGAATTCTCTCTAAAAGGTATCATTGTTTAAAATTCGAGGGGTTTTTTAAATTTTTGAATTTTCAAGCTTATCGTGTTACAGGAGGTGGTAAGACTAGAGTGGAGGTAATTATTTGATTTATCTCATCTTTATATTATAAAATCGGGGGAAAAAAGATGAATGAAGGTGTAGATATCACGCTGATTTCGTTTTTCAAGCTTGTTCTGTTTCAGGAGTGGGGGTAATTATATGAATTACCTCATTCTCACAGTATAAAATCGGAGGGAAAAGGTATAATTGTTTAAAATTCACGGAGATTTAAATTTTCAAACTTATTCTGTCATGGGAGGAGGTAGGACTAGAGTGGGGGTAATTATATGAATTACCTCACTCTTGCAGTATAAAACCGTGAATAAAGGTATCATTGTGTAAAAATCACGCGGATTTCGATTTTCAAACTTATTCTGTTACAGGAGATGCTAGGAATAAAGTGCGAGTAATTATATGAATTACCTCATTATTGCCGTATAAAATCCTTGGAAAAAGGTATCACTGTGTAAGAATCAAGCAGATTTCCATTTTCAAGCATTTTCTGTTACGTAAGGTGGTAGGACTAGTAGCGGGGGTAAATATATGATTTATCTCATTCTTATTGCATAAAATCAGTGGGGTGGGTGGGGGGGAAGTTATGAAGTTATCATTATGTATAAATCACGCGGATTTATTTTTTCAAGCTTATTCTTTTTCAGGAGTAGGAGTAGTTATATGAATTACTTCATCCTTACAGTATAGAATTTCTTGTGGGGTGGCGGGGGGGGGGGGGGGGGGGTATTATTGTGTAAAATTCTCGGGATTTCAGTTTTCAAACTCTTATTCTCTTATGGGAGGTGGTAGGACTTGAGTGAGGGTAATTATGTGGATTACTTCAGTCTTGCAGTTTAAAACCCGTGAATAAAGGTACCTATCACTGTATGAAAATCACACGGATTTCAATACGCGAACGTGATATGTTGAATAAATGTTTACTTAAATCATTTACGCATAATATTAGGTAATTTATGATTACTTACTATATTTGTTGCTATTCAATAATTTTGAGCCATAATTTTTTTACAACTGATTCTATACGTCCGTGTTACAATAAGCAGGGAAGCTAGTCTCCCTAAGCTAGCCTACCCGACTTGGCAGAATTTTGGTTTATTATTTTTTTTTTTTTAATCAGCGCGATGAGTGCAAGAGCATGAAACGATAAATTTTCTAAATTTGGCTAACATCAAAGAGACTCCAGGGAGAAAAAGGTGGAACGCCCTCCTCACGTGTTACCAGACCTCACTAGACCCCAATCAACAGTCAAGCAAAGGCAAGCTATAGTAATTTCGTTCTTTTTCTCTGTACTCAACTGATACACATTACTCAGCGGATATACCTATATAGTTTTTTTTGGTTTATTTTATTTCGTTAATTTTTTTATTGCCCATTGTCAAATAAGTAATCATGATTATCCTTTAACCGTATTACTGTGCAGAACTACCTACCTACCGATAGCAATTTAGTAATCTGAATACCATTTTCATCATGGAACCCTTCCCAGATAAAGAAAAAAGACGTACGGGGTACTAAATATATTGAAGGCACATGTGACGGGGCTGGTGTTCAACCTCACTAACTTGTTGAAGGTGAGGTGAGGCATATTTAGCGCAAAACTTTTTTTTTAAACCAAAGACTGTTTCTAAAAATCTGATAAAATCATTATAACAACTAGAAGGTTTCTTGTAATCAATAAATTTTGAATGATCTCGTTAGACCTTCGGAAACCGACGTTACATTGTTTTCCCGCTCCATCCTGCGTAGCAGTATCTATCAGTAGGAAATTTTCAGTGAAAATTTAAAAATTCACCCCGCCAATTCCGTGCCATCTTTTTGCCTAGTGTAGGTATTACATTTAATCAGCGTGATGAAACAAAGCGAATGAACTCAATTCTGATCACATTTGAGCTCATCACATATGTGTGACTGGGTGAAATTTTAAATTGTTTTCCATTTTTCTATAACTGCCCATATAATTATACTGTTGGCAATGCTTAAACTATTCATCATTTTCACATCTAAATTTTGAGGTATCAAATAGTTATGACTAGAGATATCCCTAACAAACACTTACCTAATATTTAAATCGGCAACTGACGATGAAGTACATGAAGTAGAGGCACTTTCCATAACTGGTCGAATAGATGCCCTATGTATAGAACATTTGGTAGGTAGGTACCTACTTACGTTTAACCAGCGCCTGATGATGAGGTAAATGCTGGTGCGAAACGCTGAAATGTGATATAAAACTGAAATTTCTCACTCCACCGCTTCAATTGTGGAAAACAAGATCAGCAAATGTTGGTTAGTAATATTGAGTAGTAATATTGATTATTTGGTTTGTTGAATATTTATAACAATTTTTCCGCAAGTTTAAAACCCTTCCGCAGCGAGTCTATAGTGATTTTTAGTTCGTCCCTCAGCAGTAACAGACGTCCTTATGTATTTCATCTGGTCAGAAGACAACACTCAGCTGAGAATGAAAAGAACAACATTTAAATACGTTTCAGACCTTCCTGAATCCAAATCTGTGAAAAAAACTATAGGGGTGTGTGCGTGTGTGTGCGCGAGAGCGTGTGTGTGTTTACGAAATTGTCATACATGTTTTTTCCGCCATAATGAAACACCCCTTCCGAGCCTATTAGTTATTTTTAAACGTCAATAGGTACCTACCCCACTCTTCTCAACTCCCCGCGTAACTCAACTTAAGCCTGGAAATTGAAATCCGCGTAATAATTGTTATGCAATGAAACCTTTTTCCCGGACTTTAACTGTTAGAATACGATAATTCATATAATTACCCGCTCCTATCAAGTCACCACCCGTAACCTAGTAAGCCTGAAAATTGAAATCCGCGTGATTGTTATACAATGAAACCTTTTTTTCCGGACCTATATTGTTAGAATACGATAAGTCATATCATTACCCACTGTTATAGAATTCTGCGAATTAGAATATAGAATTTTGGGAGATTTTTACAAAGTGATTCCTTTTTTCACGTATTTTGTACTGTAAAAATGAAACAATTCATATAATTACCCCCACTCTAGTCCACCCTGTTTTGGTTCATTATCTTCCTATTGTGCCCATTAAAAAACTTTTCAGACAAAAACGATAAGCGGGATTGCATATCAGTCAAACACATTGAAAGCATCAAACTGAAGATCCACGTTTCTTGTTCATCTTGCAAAGCTGAAATTTTTTGATGTGAAGCATTTGTGGGACTGTTGGGTAAAAATGAGAAGGCATGGGTTCTGGGAGAAAAAGGGTGGTGGAAAATCATGTGGTGTAAGAAAATCTGTTCGTCGTAGAGATTGTGGTTGGTCCCAAAATTCGTAGAATGGAATCTACTTTCATATAAAAAAATATATAAACATTAGTCATGGTTACTCCTCATTGCTGCTTGTGCGACATTTTTCAACAGCGGTGAGATGCTACAGCATGTAACAGGGAGGAAGGTATTTTTCTTGCTTATATTTATTATAATCAAGCCGAAGGCTGACCAGTAAATTACAGTCGCACACAACCAAAGAATTTCAATTGAAGAGTGATTATCGTCAATTTACTTCTGAAAGTAAAATAATTTCTTAAGGAAATGCTTTATCTGATTTCGCTTTCATAGACATTACTCCCCGAAGTAAAGATAAATATTTACTTAAGTCACATTTTTTCTTTTGCTTTGTAAAATTAAGAAAAATCTTTATTCAAGTCAAAATTTTTCCCAACTCTCTGGTTTGAGCGTAAGTTGGCAGTTCTGGCAGGGTGTGTGTGTTTGTTTAGTTATATGTCCTCGGCTATTAGCCGTGCCGTTCTGTTGGTTTTCCGTTGTTGTGACCGCCGTTGTCCAGCATCCTCCCTGTGTCAGGACAAGTAAATAGTGGAGCAAGCAACCTTTGTTTTATTTTGAAAACTTTTCTATTACCTATACACTTGGCGCTGGCGTTTAGGTGTATTGACGTGTGTTTACTTCTCTCTTTCCCTTCTGTATTACTCCTCCCTTCTATTCCCTCCTTCTTCCCTTTTGTTTTTACTCCCCCTTTAACTTTGTTTACTTATCCTTTTAAATATAAATTACGTTCTTACTGTAGTTCCTTGGTTTGCCTTTTCAGTGGAATCAACTACCAACTGGTCTTCGAAAAAGGAAATAATTGGGTTTTATCCTACTTTTGGTTAGGCAGAATCTTATTAGTAGTTGAAGTCATAAAGTTGGTCAATAATGCACAAATTGGAAACTTTTGGAACAATTTTTAAGGAACTATCAAAATCGATGGCAAACTCCCTGCTCACGTTAGGATTACTTCGAAGAGTGAACATTTACAAAATGCAAAGGAAATTGATAAACCAAGTCCTTGTCACATGGATTTATTATTCTACTGGATACACCGAAATTTTGGCTGTTCATTTATTGTTTCTTTAATGTGAAATAATTGAAATAGCTATTTCTGATTGTTTCCACCAATTTTGGCCCCCAAAAAACAAATTTTTTTTTTCAAATTATCTTTGATCATTGAAAGTGCCATTTAATTGCCTTGATTCACCTGTTGACACTTTTTCTAGTGTTGTTATACAAACTGATGGTGATTTGAGAAAGTTTCCCAGGTTTCTGGTTCATAAAAAATCGATTTTGGGAGCAGAACCTTTGGTAGAACCTCAATTTTCCACTCCTCGGTCAAAATCGACTTCATATTCGTCTTCTCGTCCCACAAAAACATGGAAACCGATACTGAAAAGCTCATGTTACTATAACACAAAAAATACCTATTTTCATACACATTTTCGCTCATAACACCCTTGGGTGTATTCCGATCGGGTTGCAAAGTTTTGGGACACAACTAGGGCCCAAATGGAGCATGTGTGCGAAGAAAGAATTTTTTAAACCGAAAATGAAGCCGGTATGCATCACCCGCATGCTCTTCGTTACATCGATCTCGTCATCCCACTCATCGAAGTCAAACAAAATTTCGTAATCCATCGTATAAAAAAAAAGATAAAAAAAACTTGGGAAAAGAAACAAGAATGCCGAGAACGATGACACTGAAAAGATGACGTAAATGAAAAGAGAACAGTGCAAACGATCAATAAGGAAATGCTTAAGGTACCTTTCGACGTACCTCATTTTTTTCTACTTATTTAGGCCAGCAAGTAAAAATTTTTCTTTACTTATTGTCTATGAAATAGGAATAAAGTAAATACTAAAGGACGACTTAAGCCTTTCCTTTATCACTGACTATGAATAGCCCAAGTGGAAGATGCTTCCTTTTTGTTCACTTAAGCATTTACTTTAAATAAAGTGAGGACTATGAATACCCTTATTGTCTCTTTCAATGAAGAAAACGATTTTCAAGAACTTATAATAGTAACAGTAAGCTAACTAATGTAGTATTTATAATTCTGGATGAGGATATAAAAACGTTCGTGTGAGGAGGCTATACTGCCTACTCGAATTGGCAGACGTTTTTACTGTACGAATGAGATAGTTCATATTATAATTACCCCCACTCTAATCCAACCACCTCCCACAAATGATTAAACTTGATACCTTTTTCCCCCGGTTTTTTACTCTAAAATAATAAAATTCATACATAATTACCCCCACTCTAGTCCTACCGCCTCCCATAACAGAATAAGTCTTTCATTCCTGTGCTGGAAGGATAAGGTATATTTATTTAGTAAAATAGGCATTTTTGTAAGTTACATACCTATGCGCTTTTGCTTTCTGTAGGTATACTTTTCTTATGGAGAAGCGGGGGACTTTATCACTAAATTTATCAAAATGTAGTCATGCTCCTTCTTACAAGCCAATAATAAGAGTCGAGAGGCAGTGCTGAGAGAGAAGCGAGAACGAGAATGAAGGAGGAACGAAGCCAAAGAAAAACGACCCAATTTTCAGGGAAAAACTGAGCATTTATTTCCAATCATCAGCATGGCTATAAGAGCGAATTTTTAAAGAAATATTCGTGCTACTGTGTAAAAAGATGATATAACGAGAAGCCATAACACTTATGTAAAATTATATAATTTTTACGTGATCTCAGCGATATTTTGCTGACTTGAGCCATAAGTTTGACCCACTCTTATTTTAGAAACATATTTTTAAAACCGAAACAGTCCCTCTTTCTGTAGTGAATCACGATCCCAAACAACGTAAGGTGAATTAATAGGGGTATTGATTTTAGCCTTTAATATCAATTTTGACCCCCCAAAAATCCAAATTTGACCCCTTCTACTGTATGTAAACCACTGAAGTAGTATTTTTCTGTCTTTGCTCACCCTTCAATACCACTTTCAATTATTTTATACAGTTGATCTGTTTTACCGATTTTTGATCCGCTTAGCATTTTTTAAACTGCTCATCTTCAAATGCATCCTTTTGTTTGGCAATACGAACCTTTTGGCGAAATTTGGAATTTTATTCGTGTACCCAAGGTCAGATATCTCTGGCGTTACGCATAAATAAATATATTCCTATATAAATACATTTAATATGTACATAATACACATAAATGTTTATTAAAATCTAGGGATGAATTCAGGATGCTCTGAAACGGATTTGTCGATCAACAAAATTTCAGGAACTCATTCTGAAAATTTTGGACTTATTGCAATAGCTTCATTTTCTTTGAAAATTGGCTAAAAAGGAGCGAGATCAGTATATCAAGAAGCGCTTAAGTAAGAACGTTAAATTAATGAAATGAATTATTTTAATTACTTTAATTCAAACGTTCAATAAAAATTCTATGACATTATCATTCCTCTGTGTTGAAATCATTCCTCTGTCAGGTCATAAGATTAATGACCTGGTTATCTGGGTCAATTATACGAATTATGTGGTACCTCTTCGTAAGTAGGTACCAGGGTATTAGAACTACAATTTAAGAGTGAATTTGTTGGATTACGTTGCTAGTAAATTTTGGGTCAGTTGCCGACTGGAAAATGCAATGACTCGCGAAAACACCCTTATGCTTCACGAATAACTACAAATAATTAATGATTGAATTACTGAATCCCGCGCATTTGTATGAAACATTAATTTCGGGGTACTCTAGTACTCGATTTAGGGCTCTCCTGGAGGGTAGGCATTGACCACAGAAAACAGTGATCCACTCAGAAGGGGCATCTATACAGGTTACAGGTAAATAATAAACCTTTGTGTAAACAGGTTCAGCGTTTTCCGCTGTTTTGCTGATAGCTAGACTATAATATAGCTCAGTGGTTTAGCGGTCGAACTCACAAGCAGCGGGTCCCGAGATCGGAGCCCAGCCAGGACCGAATGTTTGTTCACTTAAAATTTCCCTTCACAACTTCATTACTTGTATTTTTCTTTTTTCCATTTTCGCTACTGTTTGTCATCGGCAGAATATTATTTTAGCAACATTTAACACTTCATTTACGTAGGAACCTTGTAACGAGTACAGGGTTAGGTACTAAGGTACGGAGGGTCTGCAATCTACATAATATGTATAGAATAGTACAAAATATATTATAAATAGAAGGGTGAGAGCTGTGATACAGAGAAATGTGATCTGTAACAGAATGGTGTTCTGTACAAAGTAATAAACCGGTGTGTAGGGATTTGAGGCGTTCTGGTTTATTATATTCAAAATGAACCTTTGGAATCGAGCAAGACAAATTTTTTTTTAAACCCCTCAAAAATTTTATGGTTTACGTTTCAAGGTATGTAGAATCCGAGAGTGCAATAAAAACGATGCAAATTATTACACAAAGGTTTATTATTTACCTGGCTAAATGCCCCTTCTGCGTAGATCGCTTTTTTCATTGGTCAATACCCTCGAGCTACCCCCATGAAAGCCCTAAATCGAGTACTGGAGCCGGCTCCGGAATTGAAGTTTCCTACATAATATGCGCGGGATTCAATCATTCAATCATTAATTATTTGTAGTTAATTCGTGAAGCATACGGTAAACAATAAACCGTTGTGTAATAATTTACCTGTGTTGGTGCCCCTTCTGCGTTTGAATAGTATAATGAACCGTTGTGTAATAAATTACCGCTGTGTAATAATTTACCATTGTGTAATAATTTACCAATCAATAATACTTCAACGTTTGCTCAAGTTTCAAAAAGTACAGATATTTAGCGCAAACTTTGTTTTTTTAAACCAAAAACTATTTCTAAAAATCTGATAAAATCGGTATAACAACTAGAAGGTTTCTTGTAATCAATAAATTTTGAATGATCTCGTTAGACCTTCGGAAACCGACGTTACATTGCTTTCCCGCTCCATCCTGCGTAGCAGTACCTACCAGTAGGAAATTTTCAGTGAAAATTTAAAAATTCACCCCGCCGATTCCGTGCCATCATTTTGCCTAGTGTAGGTATTACATTTAATCAGCGTGATGAAACAAAGCGAATGAACTCAATTCTGATCACATTTGAGCTCATCACATATGTGTGACTGGGTGAAATTCTGATCTCATTTGAGCTAATCACATTTGAGTGACGGGGTGAAATTTTAAATTATTACCCATTTTTCTATAACTACTTATATTATTGATTATAGTGTTGACAACGGCTCAAACTATACCTACATCATTTTCACATCTACATTTTGAGGTAGGTATCAAGTAGCTATGGCTAAGGATATTTATCTGCAACAAAAACTTACTTACCTAATATTTTAACCGGCAACTGATGATGAGGAACATGAAGTAGAGGCACTTTCCATAACTGGTCGAATAGCTTACGTATAGGCAATTTCGTAGGTACCTACCTACTTATGTTTAAACCAGGACCTATTGACGACATAAATGCTGGTGCGAGAAGTTGAGATGTGATATAAAACTGAAATGTCCCACTCCACTACTCCAGTGGTGGAAAACCAGATCAACAAATACTGATAAGTAATATTGATTAATGGGGTTGTTGAATATTTATATCAATTTTTCCGCGAACTTCAAACCCTTCCAGAGCGAGTCTGATAGTTATCACTTTGTAGTACGTTCCTCAGTTACATAATGATACCCTTTTCCGCCGATTTTTTACTGTGGGAATAGGGTGATTCATATAATTACCCCCACTCCAGTCCTGCTACCTCCCTCAATAGAATAAGCTGGAAAATCGAAATCCGCGTGATTTTTACATAGGGAGACCTTTTTCCCCGATTTTTTACTGCAAGAATGAGATAATATTCATATAATTACCCCCACTACTAGTCCTACTACGTCCCATAACAGAATAAGCTTGAAAATTGAAATCCGCGTGATTTTTACATGATGATACCTTTTTCCCCGATTTTTTACTGCAAGAATGAGTTAATCATAACTAATTACCCCCACTACTAGTCCTACCACCTCCCATAACAGAATAAGCCTGAAAATTGAGATCCGCGTGATTTTTACATAATGATACTTTTTTTCTCCGATTTTTTACTGTAAGAATGAGATAATCATAACTAATTACCCCCACTCTAGTCCTACCTCCTCCCATGAGAGAATAATCTTGAATATCGAAATCCGCGTGATTTTTCATGATGATACTTTTTTTCTCCGATTTTTTACTGTAAGAATGAGATAATCATAACTAATTACCCCCACTCTAGTCATACCTCCTCCAATGACTGAATAAGATAGAAAATTGAGATCCGCGTGATTTTTACATAATGATACCTTTTTTCTCCGATTTTTTACTGTAAGAATGAGATAATCATAACTAATTACCCCCACTCTAGTCCTACCTCCTCCCATGACGGCATAAACTTGAAAATCGAAATCTGCGTGATTTTTACATAATGATACCTTTTTCCACGATTTTTTACTGCAAGAATGAGATAATTCATATAATTACCCCCACTACTAGTCCTACCACCTCCCATAACAGAATAAGCTTGAAAATTGAGATCCGCGTGATTTTTACATAATGATACTTTTGGTTTATTATTTTCAATAATGAACCATTGGAATCGAGCATGAAAAAAAAAATTCTTACCCCCCCTCAAAATTTGATGGTTTACGTTTCGAGGTATGTAGAATCCAAAACTGCAATAAAAATATTTCTGTCTGTCCGCCGTACGCCGTACGGGCCACTTTTCTTAGTTACCATGAAAGAAAATTGATGAAATTCGGGTTATAGGTTCCGTTCGGCGTCTAGTTGGTCCTCGAAGCTCGACGTTACTGTGAGTCATCTCTAAGGGGTTCAAAATAGGGGTTGAAATTTTCAAAACGCCTATACCATTTTTTTTACGTGAATATTTTTACGGTTTCAAATAGTTCTTGAACTTGCGAGTTTTTTAAGACCATCCGGAGCGTCGTACGTCCAGCCGTTCGTTCACAGTAAGGCCCCGAAGTTTGCACCGACAGGCATTTTCGACTCCAGTGTGAATGAATTGTATACAATTCAAACCAAATCTCGTAACCAGAGACGCGCCCACAATAGAAATTTGGCGGAGATGAAATCATTGGTAGGGATCACCTGATTATATAGGCGGAGTATGAAGTCGAGTTGGTTGTTCTTTGATATTATTTCATTTGAAAAATGATGGCTCTTTTGGAGTTTGTTGGTAGGTAGTGAAACTTGAACAAACGTTGAAGTATTATTGATGGGTAAATTATTACTACGGTAAATCATTACTAAACGGTAAATTATTACACAACGGTTCAGTATACCATCTACGTAGAAGGGGCTGGAGTTTGTTGGTAGGTACTTTCGCAACTTTTTTCACTCCTCATCAACAATTTCTTTTCAGAACTTCATTATGTGTGTTTCTTTTTGTTAGGTACTGTTTGTCATCGGCAGAATTATTTTAGCAACATTTAACTCGTGATTTAGGTAGGTACCTAGTAACGAGTACGGGGTTAGGTACTAACCTAAGGAGGGTCTGCGATCTACATAATATGTATAGAATAGTACATATCATATTATATAGACGGGTTATCTATACATAGAGCTGTGATCTGTAACGGAAGGGTAGGTATACTATACAAAATAATAAACCGTTGTGCAGGGATTTGCAGGGTTTTTTACTGTAAGAATGAGATAATCATAACTAATTACCCCCACTCTAGTCCTACCTACTCCCATGACGGCATAATCTTGAAAATCGAAATCTGCGTGATTTTTACATAATGATACCTTTTTCCCCAATTTTTTACTGCAAGAATGAGATAATTCATCTAATTACCCCCACTACTAGTACTACCACCTCCCATAACAGAATAAGCTTGGAAATTGAGATCCGCGTGATTTTTACATAATGATACTTTTTTTCTCCGATTTTTTACTGTAAGAATGAGATAATCATAACTAATTACCCCCACTCTAGTCCTACCTCCTCCCATGACAGAATAATCTTGAATATCGAAATCCGCGTGATTTTTACATAATGATACCTTTTCCCCCGATTTTTTACTGCAAGAATGAGATAATTCATATAATTACCCCCACTACTAGTCCTACCACCTCCCATAACAGAATAAGCTTGAAAATCGAAATCCGCGTGATTTCTACATAATGATACCTTTTTCCCCAATTTTTTACTGCAAGAATGAGATAATTCATCTAATTACCCCCACTACTAGTCCTACCACCTCCCATAACAGAATAAGCTTGAAAATCGAAATCTGCGTGATTTTTACATAGGGATACCTTTTTTTCCGATTTTTTACTGCAAGAATGAGATAATTCATATAATTACCCCCACTACTAGTCCTACCACCTCCCATAACAGAATAAGCTTGAAAATTGAGATCCGCGTGATTTTTACATAATGATACTTTTTTCTCCGATTTTTTACTGTAAGAATGAAATAATCATAACTAATTACCCCCACTCTAGTCCTACCTCCTCCCATGACAGAATAATCTTGAATATCGAAATCCGCGTGATTTTTACATAGGGATACCTTTTTTTCCGATTTTTTACTGCAAGAATGAGATAATTCATATAATTACCCCCACTACTAGTCCTACGACGTCCCATAACAGAATAAGCTTGAAAATTGAGATCCGCGTGATTTCTACATAATGATACCTTTTTCCCCAATTTTTTACTGCAAGAATGAGATAATTCATCTAATTACCCCCACTACTAGTCCTACCACCTCCCATAACAGAATAAGCTTGAAAATCGAAATCCGCGTGATTTCTACATAATGATACCTGTCGTGAGTCCCTCCCGGGAACACTCCTATATTATTAAGTTCTCACCAACATTCAAACGCCAAACTAAAGCTCCGTAAATAAAGATATGAGTGGGGACAGGCGACAGAACCCAGGGTTACTCAACCTGGGGCCCCACTACCAGCTCCCTGCAAGGAGCTGGAGGGAGAGGCCCCCAAGTACTATAAAACCCCGGATCCTGGCGCTCAAGCTTCATTCGACACTTCCTCTAACCAGCTCTCTCTTCTCTCTCTTACCTTACCTCCCAGATGATCGGTTGACTACAGCCGCCTGGGAAATTCACCTCCTCTCCTCTTCCTCCTTGTCTAGATGATCGGTTGAATACAGCCGCCTAGTCAAGGGACCTCTCCTTTCCTCTCCTTCACCTAGATGAACGGTTGACTACAGCCGCCTAGGTGAAATTCCCTCATCCACCTCTCTCTCCTCCTAAAGTCGTAGATGTTCGGTTGACTACAGCCGCCTGCGACTTTTCCTTCCTCACCTAAATTCACTCACTCTCCTTATTTCCACACCGCCGTGATGAAAATTCTAAATTCATCACAGTGGTGAACCCGACGTTCACTCAACCTTCTTCCTTCCCACCTTCCCACCTCATGTGTCGCCCCAGTCAAATAGTTCGGTGTCCCCAATTTTAAATTCAAAACTTCAACCAGTCAGTGTAAATTCGCAATTCTTGGCCCAAACCTCACCGCTCAACTCTCAACTCAACGCACCACCGCTCCCGCCGATTGCGAATTTCAAAATTCAAAACCACGTCAAATTTTTGAATTTTAGTTACAGAAATGGACCCGAACTCACCGACGCCGCCGCTCCTGCGACCAGCCACACTGCAGCCGCCCGCCGCAGCGACATCCGACGCATTGGCCGACAACCCTTTCTCCACACTCTCCCCGCCGACCTCTGCAACATCTGACACCGCCGCCGCCGCCGCCGCCGCTACGGCCGCAGCCGCCGCCAACGTCATGACGGCGTCCGCTGCGTTCCCTCTGTCGCTGCCCCCCTTCTACACGCACGACCCGGCACTTTGGTTTTTCCAAGTGGACGCAGCGTTTTCGGCCGCCAACATCCGCAGCCAGAAAACCCGATATTCCCGGATCATTTCGCTACTACCCTACGAGATCCTGCTGCAGACCTCTGATATCTCCCCCGACGCCGCCGCTGCGTACGACGACCTCCGCAGCCGCCTCATCAACACCTACCAGCCGTCGAAAATCGCCCGAGTCGCCGCCCTCTCCCAACCTCAACACCTCGGCGACCAGAAGCCCTCCCACCTCTACCGACGGCTGCGACACCAGCTGCAGGGGATTATGACCGCCGACATCGCACGCACGTTCTGGTTGCGTGCCCTTCCCCACCCCATCCAGATGGCCCTGGCCAGCCATCTCGACGGTCCCGACGAGCCCCTCCTGCGGCTCGCGGACACCGTGCACGACTTGGCCGCTGCGGCCGCCGTCGGGGAGGTGCGTACGCCGCGCCACCCCCCGCCTTTCCGGGACCGCACAAAATCCCGGGACCGTGGCCGGGCACCCTCCCTCGACGGACGTCGACCCCTTTCGGCGGATCGCCGACGCGACTCGTCCGCCGACCGCCGCCGCCAGCGCTCACCCGAGCGCCGCAACGCATCCCCTCCCCGCCAGCGCAGAGGACGATCCCCAGCAGCTGCGCGCGCATCCAACTCGACTCGCCCCACCACAACCGACTACCTCCCTGCGGACCCCCCCCACCGTTGTTTCTATCATGTAAACTTCGGTGGGGAGGCCCGCAAGTGCCAACCCCCCTGCTCCTTCGCCCCTAAGCAGGGAAACGCAGCCGCCCGCCGGTAAATCCGGCGGGCCCCCCTCCTCGCCAACACGGGGGGGACCATGGACATACCCCCCCCCGCCCGCATTCACACAGCCACCACCACCAAGCCACGCTACCCCTCCTAACCTACACGCCATCAACCACCCCCCAACACAGTTTGAACGCCTCCTCCTCAACTACCGTCCCCAGCGCCGCCCCTCTGCACACATCTCCACTGTCCAGCACCACATAGAGACCACAGGACCACCCATCACCGCAAAAGCCCGCCGCCTACATCCCCTTCAGTTGTCAAAGACCCGCCAACACTTCGACAAACTCATCGCCGACGGTATCGTACGCCCCTCAAAATCCCCTTGGGCTTCTCCACTCCACATCGTACAGAAGCCCAATGGGGATATCCGCCCCTGCGGGGACTACCGGCGGCTGAACTCAAAAACCACACCGGACCTCTATAATGTCCCCCACCTGCGTGACTTTTCGTCACATCTCCATGGCGCCACTATCTTTTCCACCCTTGATATTTCGCGAGCGTTCCATCACATCAACATCCACCCCCCCAACGTCCCGAAAACCGCTATAATTACCCCGTTCGGGTTATTTGAATATGTGAAGATGGGCTTCGGATTAAGGAACGCGGCGCAAACTTGGCAGCGGTATATGGACAGCATCTTGCGAGGCCTGCCTTTCGTATTTTGCTTCCTCGACGATATCCTGATCGCCTCCACGACACAGGAAGAACACCTCGCCCACCTACAGCAAGTCCTCGACATCTTTTCCACCGAAGGCCTCCTAGTCAACACAGACAAATGTGTCCTCGGCCAACCCTCCGTCCGCTGCCTCGGCCACCAAGTATCCTCGGACGGCATCACACCCCTCCCGGACAAGGTCCACGCGATTATTGACTTCCCGCAACCCCGCACGGTCACCGAGCTCCGCCGCTTCCTGGGTATGCTCAATTTTTACCGTAGACACATAAAACACGCCGCTCAACATCAACAACCACTCATACACGCCATTCCCCAACCCTCCAAAAAAAATGATAACCGCCCCATCACCTGGACCCCCCAACTTTCCGCCTCCTTCAAAATTTGCAAACAGGACCTAGTAGACGCCGCTCTATTAGCCCACCCCGACCCTCACGCTCCCCTTTCCATCACTACCGATGCGTCCGATTGGGCCATCGGGGCAGTGCTCCAACAGCACACCGGCGCCACCCCCCAACCCATTGGCTTCTTTTCTAAAACCTTATCCCCCACCCAGAAAAATTACTCTACCTTCGACAGAGAACTCCTCGCCATCCACGAAGCCATAAAGCACTTTCGTGACTTCGTGGAGGGCAGGCAGTTCTCTGTCATTACAGACCACAAGCCCCTGACCCACGCCCTCCTTCAAAATCGCAAGTCCGCCTCCCCGCGTCGCCTCCGGCAGCTCGAGTTTATCGGACAGTTCACGTCCGATATACGATATTTGCCGGGGGCCGACAACTGCGTGGCGGACGCGCTCTCCCGACCCACCCCTATCCCCGCGCCGGTGGCGTAGTTGCTGCCATTCCCTTCCCCTCAATCCATCAAGTCAAAACAAGATCCAACCTCTGACCCCGCCCTCTCCAACCTTATTTCCGCATCCAAGTTGGAACAGCTGCCTCCCCTCGACCTCTGGTGCGACGTAACGGCCGATTCACCGCGCCCTTACGTCCCACCGGGGTTGAGGAGGCAGTTGTTCCTCCACTACCATTCCCTTCACCACCCTGGCATTCGGGCGAGCCGGGACCTCATCAAAACGCGGTACTTCTGGCCCCATATGAATACAGATATTCGTAACTGGGTTCTAGGGTGCCAGAAGTGCCAGCGTTTCAAAGTCTCGGCCCACCCGCATGTCCCTCCTCAACCAATCCCCGACTCCCTCCCGTGGGAGCATATACATTTGGATCTAGTGGGCCCCCTTCCCCCGTCCGAGGGGAAGAAATACTGCCTCACGATGATCGATCGTGCCACCAACTGGGTGGAGTGCATTCCCCTCTCCACCATCACCGCGGACACCGTCGCAACGGCTTTCCTCTCTCAATGGGTTAGCCGTTACGGTTGTCCGCGGACAGTCACGGTCGATCAAGGGAGGCAGTTTGAATCGGCCCACTTCTCCGAATTGTTACGCTCCCTCGGGATCCAAAAAATCCACACTACCCCTTACCATCCCCAATCCAACGGGAAAATAGAGCGGTGGCACTCGGTCCTGAAGCAAGCCATTTCTACATCGGCAAATTCCCCTTCCTGGACAAAATCTCTCCCCTACATTTTACTCAGCCTTCGAACATCCGCCCGTCCTTCAGACCAAACTAGCCCCGCACAAAACGCCTTTAAAGACCCACTACGTTTACCGGCCGACATTTTCACTCCACACCACACACCGTCAATTAACAGGGAACCACTACACTCAACAACACCGACAAACGACACCACTTATCCCAAACGATTTTTCACCACAACACACATGTACCTGAAAGAGCCCGGCATCCATAAAACTTTCCAACCACTTTACGCCGGGCCCTTTCAAGTCATCCGCACAACACATACAACCGCAACCCTGTTAATTGACGGCAAACCACATACAGTCCCGTTAGCCAGGTGCAAACCCGCACCTGTGCTAACCCCAACACCTAACACTATCAGTCTCCCACCGTCCGTTCACGATGCACCATCACCTCTTCCCGCAACACCCGTCACCTCCGTCGTTTCCGGACTTCGACTCGGATCCGGAAATGGCGGCGATTCTCCGGGACGTTTTTGTCCCGGACCCACTTTCCCCCCTACCCCCTTCGCCCGGGCCTACCACACCGCTTTATTTTTCTCCGCCACGGATCTCCGGGTTACCTCCCCGGCCCCGACGATGGAAGTACCCCCAGTGGCGAATTCTACGCGAATTTCGCGTAGCACAAGCCACGGGGGTACACCCTCCCTACACCCCAACCGACCCCCTGATGGATTCCATCCTTCACGAGTTCCGCCTTGCGGAACTCATGCCTCCCCCGCCCCCCGTTCAAATTTCAACCCCCCCCCGTTCAAATTTCAATACCACCCATTCAAATTCAAAACCCCCCCATACCATCCAAAAACCCACCACCCCCCGCTCAACCTCCAATTTCAAAGCCCCCCGTTTTAATTCCCCCCCAATTTTCCATCTTCGACCCCCCTCCCTCCCCTCCATCGTCGGGGATATCCCCAATAGTTCCCGCCGGGACGAAACGGCCCGGGCGGCGGAACGGACGGAGGGAGCGTCCCCACACCCCCCTCGTCCCGGCGGCCAAATCCCCCGCCCCGCTATGAGCAATCACGGCGGGGCCTTGAGATTCCGGGACAGTGCTGGTGTCTCATCAACCCACTCGCACTGTACCGGAACTCGAGGCCCCCCCGTGGCCGCCTCAACACGTCGGCCGCCGGCGACTGCCCCCAACACACTACACTCACACACACACACACACAACCACTCGCCACACACTAACCACACCCAGGAACCGGCGGATTCTCGCAACCGCCTCCCACGAAGTGACCAAATCTTTGTACATACCTCTGTATCTTCTGTATATACTACTTCATCTTTTGTACATACTCATCCATCATCTGTAAATACTCATCCACCAACTGTAAATACTCATTCATCCTCTGTACATACTCCATCCTCATCATTGTAAATACGAAAACACACATTGATCACATTTATAAATGCGAAATGTTTATATCTGTCGACTCATCATCACCCAATCATTATGCCTTATGTACTTACTCTATCTTATCCTCTACTTACCATGTCTTATACTCTACTTAATCTGCCTTATGTACGTACTCTATCTTATATTCTACTTACCATCTACTTACTCTATGTTTTCTTCCCATGTACTTATATTATATATGCTACCCTTCCCATCTACTTACAATACGCTTAAGCCTCCTAGCTTTTAAGACTGGCCTTCAGCCCAACCACCTGTTTGCATCGGCCTTCAGCCCCTGTCACCTTGCGCCTTCAGCACCACCTTTGTTTGCCGTCGCCCTCAGCTCCTGTCACCTTGCGCCTTCAGCTCCACCTTTTGTTTGCCGTAGCCCTCAGCTCCTGTCACCTTGCGCCTTCAGCTCCATAAATCTTGGTTCAAACTGGGGGGACCTCTGTCGTGAGTCCCTCCCGGGAACACTCCTATATTATTAAGTTCTCACCAACATTCAAACGCCAAACTAAAGCTCCGTAAATAAAGATATGAGTGGGGACAGGCGACAGAACCCAGGGTTACTCAACCTGGGGCCCCACTACCAGCTCCCTGCAAGGAGCTGGAGGGAGAGGCCCCCAAGTACTATAAAACCCCGGATCCTGGCGCTCAAGCTTCATTCGACACTTCCTCTAACCAGCTCTCTCTTCTCTCTCTTACCTTACCTCCCAGATGATCGGTTGACTACAGCCGCCTGGGAAATTCACCTCCTCTCCTCTTCCTCCTTGTCTAGATGATCGGTTGAATACAGCCGCCTAGACAAGGGACCTCTCCTTTCCTCTCCTTCACCTAGATGAACGGTTGACTACAGCCGCCTAGGTGAAATTCCCTCATCCACCTCTCTCTCCTCCTAAAGTCGTAGATGTTCGGTTGACTACAGCCGCCTGCGACTTTTCCTTCCTCACCTAAATTCACTCACTCTCCTTATTTCCACACCGCCGTGATGAAAATTCTAAATTCATCACAATACCTTTTTCCACGATTTTTTACTGCAAGAATGAGATAATTCATCTAATTACCCCCACTACTAGTCCTACCACCTCCCATAACAGAATAAGCTTGAAAATTGAGATCCGCGTGATTTTTACATAATGATACTTTTTTTCTCCGATTTTTTACTGTAAGAATGAAATAATCATAACTAATTACCCCCACTCTAGTCCTACCTCCTCCCATGACAGAATAATCTTGAATATCGAAATCCGCGTGATTTTTACGTAGGGATACCTTTTTTTCCGATTTTTTACTGCAAGAATGAGATAATTCATATAATTACCCCCACTACTAGTCCTACGACGTCCCATAACAGAATAAGCTAGAAAATTGAGATCCGCGTGATTTCTACATAATGATACCTTTTTCCCCAATTTTTTACTGCAAGAATGAGATAATTCATCTAATTACCCCCACTACTAGTCCTACCACCTCCCATAACAGAATAAGCTTGAAAATTGAGATCCGCGTGATTTTTACATAATGATACTTTTTTTCTCCGATTTTTTACTGTAAGAATGAAATAATCATAACTAATTACCCCCACTCTAGTCCTACCTCCTCCCATGACAGAATAATCTTGAATATGGAAATCCGCGTGATTTTTACATAGGGATACCTTTTTTTCCGATTTTTTACTGCAAGAATGAGAAAATTCATATAATTACCCCCACTACTAGTCCTACCACCTCCCATAACAGAATAAGCTTGAAAATCGAAATCCGCGTGATTTCTACATAATGATACCTTTTTCCCCAATTTTTTACTGCTAGAATGAGATAATTCATCTAATTACCCCCACTACTAGTACTACCACCTCCCATAACAGAAGAAGCTTGAAAATTGAGATCCGCTTGATTTTTACATAATGATACTTTTTTCTCCGATTTTTTACTGTAAGAATGAGATAATCATAACTAATTACCCCCACTCTAGTCATACCTCCTCCAATGACTGAATAAGATAGAAAATTGAGATCCGCGTGATTTTTACATAATGATACTTTTTTTCTCCGATTTTTTACTGTAAGAATGAGATAATCATAACTAATTACCCCCACTCTAGTCATACCTCCTCCCATGACTGAATAAGATAGAAAATTGAGATCCGCGTGACTTTTACATAGGGATACCTTTTTTTCCGATTTTTTACTGCAAGAATGAGATAATTCATATAATTACCCCCACTACTAGTCCTACCGCCTCCCATAACAGAATAACCTTGAAAATTGAGATCCGCGTGATTTTTACATAATGTTACTTTTTTTCTCCGATTTTTTACTGTAAGAATGAAATAATCATAACTAATTACCCCCACTCTAGTCCTACCTCCTCCCATGACAGAATAATCTTGAATATCGAAATCCGCGTGATTTTTACATAGGGATACCTTTTTTTCCGATTTTTTACTGCAAGAATGAGATAATTCATATAATTACCCCCACTACTAGTCCTACGACGTCCCATAACAGAATAAGCTAGAAAATTGAGATCCGCGTGATTTCTACATAATGATACTTTTTTTCTTCGATTTTTTACTGTAAGAATGAAATAATCATAACTAATTACCCCCACTCTAGTCCTACCTCCTCCCATGACAGAATAATCTTGAATATCGAAATCCGCGTGATTTTTACATAGGGATACCTTTTTTTCCGATTTTTTACTGCAAGAATGAGATAATTCATATAATTACCCCCACTACTAGTCCTACCACCTCCCATAACAGAATAAGCTTGAAAATTGAGATCCGCGTGATTTTTACATAATGATACTTTTTTTCTTCGATTTTTTACTGTAAGAATGAAATAATCATAACTAATTACCCCCACTCTAGTCCTACCTCCTCCCATGACAGAATAATCTTGAATATCGAAATCCGCGTGATTTTTACATAGGGATACCTTTTTTTCCGATTTTTTACTGCAAGAATGAGATAATTCATATAATTACCCCCACTACTAGTCCTACCACCTCCCATAACAGAATAAGCTTGAAAATCGAAATCCGCGTGATTTCTACATAATGATACCTTTTTCCCCAATTTTTTACTGCAAGAATGAGATAATTCATCTAATTACCCCCACTACTAGTACTACCACCTCCCATAACAGAAGAAGCTTGAAAATTGAGATCCGCTTGATTTTTACATAATGATACTTTTTTCTCCGATTTTTTACTGTAAGAATGAGATAATCATAACTAATTACCCCCACTCTAGTCATACCTCCTCCAATGACTGAATAAGATAGAAAATTGAGATCCGCGTGATTTTTACATAATGATACTTTTTTTCTCCGATTTTTTACTGTAAGAATGAGATAATCATAACTAATTACCCCCACTCTAGTCATACCTCCTCCCATGACTGAATAAGATAGAAAATTGAGATCCGCGTGACTTTTACATAGGGATACCTTTTTTTCCGATTTTTTACTGCAAGAATGAGATAATTCATATAATTACCCCCACTACTAGTCCTACCACCTCCCATAACAGAATAAGCTTGAAAATTGATATCCGCGTGATTTTTACATAATGATACTTTTTTTCTCCGATTTTTTACTGTAAGAATGAGATAATCATAACTAATTACCCCCACTCTAGTCATACCTCCTCCCATGACTGAATAAGATAGAAAATTGAGATCCGCGTGACTTTTACATAGGGATACCTTTTTTTCCGATTTTTTACTGCAAGAATGAGATAATTCATATAATTACCCCCACTACTAGTCCTACCGCCTCCCATAACAGAATAAGCTTGAAAATTGAGATCCGCGTGATTTTTACATAATGATACTTTTTTTCTCCGATTTTTTACTGTAAGAATGAGATAATCATAACTAATTACCCCCACTCTAGTCCTACCACCTCCCATGACTGAATAATATTGAATATCGAAATCTGCGTGATTTTTACATAGGGATACCTTTTTTTCCGATTTTTTACTGCAAGAATGAGATAATTCATATAATTACCCCCACTACTAGTCCTACCACCTCCCATAACAGAATAAGCTTGAAAATTGATATCCGCGTGATTTTTACATAATGATACTTTTTTTCTCCGATTTTTTACTGTAAGAATGAGATAATCAGAACTAATTACCCCCACTCTAGTCCTACCTCCTCCCATGACAGAATAATATTGAAAATCGAAATCTGCGTGATTTTTACATAGTAATACCTTTTTTCCCGATTTTTTACTGTAAGAATGAGATAATTCATATAATTACCCCCACTACTAGTCCTACCTCCTCCCATGACTGAATAAGCTTGAAAATCGATATCCGCGTGATTTTTACATAATAATACTTTTTTTCTCCGATTTTTTACTGTAAGAATGAGATAATCATTACTTATTACCCCCACTCCAATCCTACCTCCTCGCCTGACAGAATAAGCTTGAAAATCGAAATCTGCGTGATTGTTACATAGTGATACCTTTTTTCACCGATTTTTATATTTGTATCTTCAATTACCCCCTCCACCGCCTCTATGTTGATACAGAACATCTTGTATTGATTTGTATGTTCGCCTAATTTTTCTAACATTGAGATGATGGCGAGGCGACGGGAGGGGTAAGGCTGTTGTGGAAGGATTGCTTGAAATACTGGCCTGGGACTACTTCCATGGCATCTAGTGAGATCTCTTGGAAGCTTGCTCGACTTGATTTACTTCATGAAAACGTTGCCCCTTCTATGGCTGTTAATGAACATATTTGTGACCGAAAATGTTCAATACAGCCAAGAAACCGGCTGTAATGGACACCTATAATGAACACATTTCGAGTGTTCATTAGCCGGCGAAAGTATAGAAAAAGTGTTCAATACCAGGGGAAAACAAATATATATATATATATATATATATATATATATATATATATATATATATATATATATGCGTGTGTCACTCCATACGATATCTATCCTTGGGTAAATAATAAAAAATTCCAAATTTCGCCAAGATGTTCGTATTGCCAAACAAAAGGATGAGCTTGAAGATGAGCAATTTTCAAAAATACTAAGAGGTCGAATTTGAGTTTTTAGGTGTCAAAATCGAGAAAACCGCTAAAATTGCGAATAATTTATATAGAATCACTGAAAGTGGTATAGAAG